>JAVGWN010000408.1:0-14471 GCA_034552555.1 Semaprochilodus insignis
TGCAGTCTTTTTGGAACAGGAAGGAGCCGTCCCCAAACTGTCCCCACAAATTTGGGAGCATGAAATGGTCCAGAATCTCTTGGTCTCCTGAAGCATTAAGAGTTCATCTCACTGGAATTAAGCATCCCAGCCAAACTACTGAACAACAACCCCACACCATAATCCCCCCTCCACCAAACTTTACACTTGGCACAATGCAGTCAGACAAGTATTGTTCTCCTGGCAACCGCCAAACCCAGACTCGTCCATGAGATTGCCAGACAGAGAAGCGTGATTGGTCACTCCAGAGAACACGTCTCCACTGCTCTAGAGTCCAGTGGCGGCGCTTTACACCACTGCATTCCTTGCTTTGCATTGTGATTGTTGATCTAAGGCTTGAATGCAGCTGCTCGGCCATGGAAACCCATTCCATGAAGCTCTCTACACACTGTTTTTGAGCTGATCTGAAGGCCACATGAAGTTTGGAGGTCTGTAGAGACTGACTCTGCAGAAAGTTGGTGACCTCTGTGCACTATGACCCTCAGCATCCGCTGACCTCGAATGGTCATTTTTTAATTTATTTTATGTATATTTTAATTTAGTATTGTTGTAATTTAGCACTGTTGATGTTGAGAGCTACTGCTCACACAGGTAATTAATTGTCTTGTTGGTGGTCTTACTGAATAGTATGGATATTTATGCAGTGTTATAGAGCTTCCACATTACATGACTGATTTGGTTTTGCTCCCTAAACACAACTTCAGAGTATTGACCACTCAATAGTTTCTGCATACGTGTAATCAAACGTTTACCGTTTAGTGATGATGATGAAAATTGAAGTTGATGTCTCATGTCAAACTGTAATAGGTAGGGGCAGTGTGTCTTCGTTACAGCCAGGGTCAAGACATTCTATTGTCATTCTATTATTCCGGGGCAGACTAGGACATTATGCAGGGGCAACTTCAGCCGCTAGGGGGCTTCCCTAGCTCTTCAAACCACACTGATTCACTTTCCACAACTGGTGAAACTGTAGGCCAAATGACCTCAGAGACTCAGAGGTGCAGTTTATTGCTGCTAAGATATGCCATCTCTCTTCTCTCTCACTCAGACTGTATCACACTTGTATTCATAACGGTTCTCTATTACCTCATCTATTCCAGTGTTACCCTACAGCATCAACTGTTTACCCATGCATACGCACAACACTGACCGACTTAAAGGGCCCATAGTGCTCTGAGAAATAATCTGGACCCTTCTACTAACTTCCACAATGTAGCATCTTCATATTTACTGGACTACAGAGTGCTCCTATGTGGTCAGTGGAGCTGATAAGATGGACAGTGAGTGTAGAAACAAGGAGGTGGACTTAACAAAGTGCTCAGTGAGAATACATGGCAGTGATATTCTGATTTAGTTTTGGACATGTTTATTGTATTTGCTCTCTTTAACAAGGTAAACCACAGCTAATGATATTGTAAAAGGAAAACGCAGGATGAGACGAATACTTGAAGTAAAATCCAGAATTGAGATGTCATAAGAAGTTACGGGTCTCCAGAAGAGTCACAACTGGTGGAGCATTTTAAAGAACCACTTTCGAACAAACAAGCTGCCACAAAGAATCACTGCCTTATTTGGTAAAACAGAGAGTGAGAAGGTGAAGTGTCATCACAATGTGAACTGGTGATGGGAGGAGGTCTATAAGAAGAGGAACGAACCAGAGAACCAGACACTGAGGAGGGAGAACACATCAGTGAAGATGAAGAGAACTGCTGTTGTTGCTTTGCAGCTGCTGGTGCTGTTGCAGAACAGTCTGCCGGAGACTGAAGCTGCTGTTGCTCTGAAACCCACAGATGAACTGAAGCAACTGGAAGACATTATATATCAGGTGGGAACCTCGTTGGCTGAGCTGAAAGCTGAAATGAAATACATGGAAAAGGAGAACACAGGTACGGTTCAGTTCTTTATATGTTCTAGTTCTTATCAGCGCATTCTACATAAAAGCAGTTCCACATTTACCGTCTACAGTCACATGTTTTTAGAATCTAACTTCATGTTTTGAGGTTGATGGAGAACTCTTGACAATTCTTTGGCAGCCCTGAAGACCAAACAGATCAAAGAAGCCAAAGAAGTCCAGAATAACATGCAGAACCTGAAGAAAGAGCTTTCAGGTAATGAGACTAGTAAAGCACAGACACTGTGATGTGATACACTGTTTGGGAGTGTAATTTGGTTTTCTCCATGTGTTTAGTGCCACAAAGACCAGACTTGTAGCCATGTCTAAGTCGAGTTTAGTTTGTTTATTTAGTGGTTCATTCTGATTAACATTCCTTGTATGTCGTATCTCCACAAACAGGGGTAAAAGCTGCACTGAATGCCCTGCAGAAGGAGAATACAGGTAAATCACTGCAATGTGGATACAGAACGTCACTGTCTGGTGGAACTGTCTTGCATATGGACAGTAGGGACATGTCCCTACCAATATTTGAGCTCACTCCTAAACTCATTTGCATTATTTTTGGAGTGAATCCATAGCAGGCGAGCAGTCCAATTGCTAGCAGGAGTGAACATAAAATGGGTGAAAATATTAAATTATGCTATATTTCAGTCTGGAAATCCCATGAAAGTATCACCATTAATGAATTAGTGTAATGAATGGAGTGTAATTTGGTTTGCTCCATGTGTTTAGTGCCACAAAGACCAGACTTGTAGCCCTGTCTAAGTCGAGTTTAGTTTGGTTTTTTAATGGTTCATTTTGATTAACATTACTTGTATCTTGTATTTCCACAAACAGGGGTAAAAGCTGCCCTAAATACCCTGCAGAAGGAGAATACAGGTATGCAGTGTGGATACAGAACCTCACGGTCTGGTGGAATTGTCTTGATGATGCAGTATACCAGAGCCCTACTAAAGCTGGATTAGTTCAGAATGATTTGATTGATGATTCATACAGAATAACATAACCCCAGATATCCAACATGGCATAGCCTGGACGCATAGGCATAGGTTGGCATATGGACAGTAGGGACATGTCCCTACCAATATTTGAGCTTACTCCAAAACTCATTTGCATTATTTTTGGAGTGAATCCATAGTAGGCTAGCAGGAGTAAACATAAAATGGGTGGAAATTGAATGATGAGTTAAATCTAAACTCTTTTAAGTCTAAAAGTTCCATGAAGGTATCAGCATTAATGAATAGAACAGTCCTTTTCCCAGGACTCAACAGCAGCATTCCCAGGTAAAACTAATCATCCTTAAAAAGGGCTATAAATATATTTTGTTCTTTTTTCATTTAATTTCAATTAAACTTTAAACAGCTTTGAAGGGGAGACTGAGTACCAGTGAGGATGATGTGAAGAGTGTGAAGAAGAAGGTCTTAGGTAAACTGTTCGTCAGTTCTTTGGTGCTGCTAATATATTCCTATTTGGATTCTGATGTTCCCTGTAAGTATAAGATACTGATTTTTCTTTTTATACCTCTTCAGAGCCTCCAAAGGTGGCATTTTCAGCAGCTTTGACTGAAAAGGTGGGACCCCTGAGTGCTGATTCGGATCTGGTCTTCCCCAAAGTTGTCACAAACATCGGAGGAGCTTACAACCCAAACACAGGTATTACAAAAGAGGTCTAGAAGTCCAATTATTCCCTGTTAGAGATTTCAAAATAGGCTTTGAGTGTGAGGCAGCTAGAGGCAGGAACGGTGTTACAGTCCTCTGTATAAGCTGAGTGGAATGTAAAAGTCGAAGAACACAAATAGAGAATCTTTTATTCACATATACAACAAGCAGGTTATTGTCTGTAAGGACAGAATATATGTAGACTTCACAGGCTTCATTTTCTTTAGCCTTTAGAAGAGTTTAATGATTCTGAAATTGCGTATGTTCTGAAATAAAGACTACTACTCTTATATTCACCGACTTACTGGTTTTGTAAATGTTGCAGAGAAATCCAAAATTCATTCCTTCATCATATCTGAGAAAAATAATTCACTCATTTACTGGATTTAAACTAAATATATAACATGCTAGTAAACCCAAAGCTGTTTCTTGGAGGCTGTAGCCGTGAGAAATTGTATGGGGATGTATGTGGGTTTTAGCCCATGTTTATATGTAGTATAACAGGATATGGGAGCACCCATTGGACATCATGTCTCTTAAAGTTGTGCATATCTCTCATTTCAGGAGTCTTCACTGCTCCAGTCAGAGGAGTCTACCATTTCCATTTCACTCTCTGTTCTCATGACAAAGGTTACTTTGCTGGAATATCTGCGTACAAGAACAATAACTGGCTGACAAGTTTATTTCGGTATAATAATGATGGTTATAATACGTATATTTCTAGAGGTTATACAGTACAGTTAGAGCGTGGAGATGTTGTTCGCACTCGCATTTTTAAAGGTGTTATACTCTCTTCTTTCGATCGCAACATGTTCAGCGGCTTCTTGTTGTTTACCAATTAAGAAACTATTGCTGACTGATAAACAGTGGAGTACAATGGTATAAATATTTGGTCAAAATTGAACAATAAACTACAACTCTGGCACCATACACACTTGTCTTCCTTTTTTACATTGATCATTGAAAGATAATTTTGGTGATGTGGCTTTTATAATTCAGTACATTAAAAGTCTATTAAAACAATATTATTATTGTCCCTGCTACTTTAAAAATACACCTTTATTGTTTTTAAGTTTGATCTGTGATTTCAGACATTCCTGATTTACACGACAGTGTTCTAGGATCAAGACTGTGTTACTACTCTCTGATCTACTAGTATCTGGTTAGTAATCAATTAGATCAAGTTCAGATTTTTAGGCATTACACAGGTATGTCTTTAAAGCAGGAGATAATTATTTTATTTTGTACAAACATTTATGTAGCACTTTTTTTTCAACGTCTAGGTCTAAGACAAGGGTGGCAGTGGCAAGGAAGAGTGGTGAAGAGAAGAACACTAATTAACGGTGGAAATAATTCTCTTCTGGTCAACACCAACTAGAACAGATAAGAGAAAAAGACCAATACAAATAGGACTAAATAATAGACAATGAATAGCCAGTGCTAAATACTGAACAAGGAAAAGAAGTGAGCCAGATGTTGGACAGAAGTATTGGACACACAGATTGTTACCGGTGCTTAGGTAAATGTCTTCCGCACCACAGGAGAGGAAGAGGGGCTTGCATGTGTGATGGTACCAATGTCCACTGGCCTTCCCTCCAGAGACTGGTAATGGAGCACAAGTTCTTCACAATTTGGTAGTTCCAAAAATTTCCAGCCCCTCCAAAAATGAAACAACAGCTTTGAGAAAATGCTCCAACCAGATAGCTGTGAACTAACAAAGTTTACCAATGCTGCATGTGTACAAGGTGGTGTGTGGACGAAACGCATGCAGCACTCCACAAAGTGCTGTGGCATCCCGTCATTTTTATCAGGAACAGCTAGCCAAAAAAGGGGAGCGATAGCACTGACTGCATACATTACTCAGTGGATCTGAATTACAGCTTCCGAAACTTGATAACGTGAAACTCCTGGGGCAGGATTTCACAACTAGAACTAATTTGCTTCTAGTCCAACTGCCCAGTCTCAAAACCTCTGAAGAACTGCCCCCAGTTAAAGTCAAGAATGAGACTTGAAAAAATATGAGAAAAAATGAGAGTGAGATACAAGAAATGGGAAAACCAGAATCACATACAATTTGAGAGCTTTTCTCCACCCAGAGATTGGACAATGGATCACATGGCGTCATCTAGGAGATTCCAAAGTTCTTTGCAATTTGGTGGTTTAAAAACATTTCCAATTACTGGAACACCACATCAGAGGACATGTATTCCAGGTTTAGAAACTTATCCGACCTTCTTGTCTCCATGTGGACATTTACTGTCAGGCATTGAAAACTGAGTTGAAATCATAGTGTCTGTAGAGATGGTCACTACGTGTAATTATCATGCTGTGTTGTAACTCTTCAGAAGAAGCAACAACAAAATATCGACATCCTAAATGAGTTAGCATGATTTTGGAGAAAACAGCCCTTATCATCGCTTGCCAGAACAACAGCTAAGTGGAGCTATTACGCAAACCTCAATGCACAAAAAACATTGGTGTCTACATTTTAATACACTACATTGCCAAAAGTATTGGCTTGTCTGCCTTCACACAGATATGAATTTGAGTGACTTCCTCTTAATCCATAGGGTTTAATATGACGTCGGGCCACCCCTTGCAGCTATAACGGCTTCAACTCTTCTGGGAATGCTTTCCACAAGGTTTAGGAAAGTGTTCATGGGAATTTCTGACCATTCTTCCAGAAGCACTATCTGCTGGTTGAGCATTCTTGGAATTGATGTAACTGACCAGAGGTTAATATTAACTGAGTATCAACTTGAACTTGAAAAGGTAGAAGGTTTGATTCTGAAAGATTTTCCAGCCTGACCAGTAGCTTGAATGTGTTTGTGGGGAGATGGCTGATGGCATTGTATTACAGGTTTGTAAAATTAGTCTTAGATGTAGGTTAGGGTTCAAGCCCTTAAACTTGGAAAAAATTAGAATTGCACGGAATTACAGTGGCCTTACAGGTACGGCCTTACAGTGGGTTCGGGCCATTCTGGGGAATAGCAAATCTGGCTAAAGGAGTCGGCCTAGATTCAGTTCTTGCCTGGCCACAAGTTGGCGTATTCTAGAGCTATTTCTTTGAATTTAATTGCCATTCCAAATTAATAGTTATTGCCCCTGCTCCCCTAGATTGCTATTCCAATCATGGAAATTATTGAATTATTTCTATGTTACATTCCTAATCAAAAATCGTTGTTCCTAACCATCTGAAATTTTGACTAGGACTTTGGGGATTTTTTTGGTACATTCCAAGTCCAATGATCCTTGTTCCTAGCCATCTGAAAATTGTATGTCAATGTTGGAATTTGGGGATTTTTATAGCATGATCCTAATCAAAGACCTCTGAAATTTGGACTACAGCTTGGGAATTTGTTTTGTTTTTGGGTGGTGGTTTTTTTTATTTTTTTTTTTTTTTTGGTACATTCCAAATCAATGATCCTTGTTCCTAGCCATCTGATATTTTGATTTGGACTTTGGAATTTGGGGATATACAATATATTCCTGGTATGTTCCTAATCAAAGATCTTTGTTCATTACTATCTGAAATTTAGATTTTTCAACAGGTCTTTTTCCTAATATTACACAAAGCCAGACTGCAGAAGAAGAACCCAAGAGATCGTTCAGTTGAGTTTGTAGTTCTCACTGCCCTGAGAATCTCCAGTGCACAGTGTGATCTCATCGGTCCACCAAAGACGGGCTCCACTCCTGAATCCTGCAGGTCATTGTTACTGAGATCCAACTCTTTCAGGGAGGATGTATCTACTTTCAAGACCAATCCCAGGTTTTCACAAGTGTTTCTCCTAAGAGTCCACTAAAGAGTATGAAGTCTTTAGTCCAGCACAGAGTAGCTGCATTGCTGAGTCCTGAATGCCATTGCTACTGAGGTACAAATATTTCTTATACATTCTTATTCAATTTAATTCCTTTAATATGAAGTGCTTTAATACAGTGTTTTAGCTTTTCACCTGAACATGGAGCTTCTATTCTTATTACCAGCACTAAACACTTCATATCTTCTTATAGTGTTTACAACCACATGCACACTTTGCTGCCTCAACATGCTATTATTTCCTGCACTTACTCTAAGCTGTTTTTGCTTCCTGCATATGCTAACTGCACCTGAGTTCTAGTATTCAAATTCTAACATGCAGATACACACTTGTCTTACTGTTACTGTTTATGCACACACACACACACACACACACACATATATATATATATATATATATATACACATATATATACACCCCATCTGTTGTCACAGTCAGCACTCCTATATTCCCTTCATTATTGGAACAAGACAACAAAGGGATCAACACTGTCCAGATATCATTTAGGAGGCACACCATTCTCAGCCCAGAAGCGATGCTGATATGGTAGTGTTATAGCTAGTATGAGTGTATCAGGCTCAGCAGTGTTGCTGGAGGTTTAAACATTCCACTGCTGATTTGAGAATTTAGTTTGCAACCTAAGAATTACCAGCCAACAGTGTTCCTATACTCAGAAAATGGTACCTAACTGGTACCACTTGTTTTGTAGATTTACCTAATAGAACTTTGGGTACTGGGTTAATGTACACAGTGGGTTTTCTTAATGAACTGGAAACTTAGTGTGCTTTATGTGTTTGTTTGTTTCTTCAGCGACTTCTGGACATGTGACGTGTGACAACAAGCTGTTCATCTTGGCACTGACCACGGTTCCTCCACACATATATTTGTTGGTCAACTCCACCAAGACAAAAGTGGAAGTCGTTACTGAAAATTACCTGCTGCCATTCTGAGTCACTGAGGGTTAACATATATACAGAACAAAGGACAGGTGTCATATTTATTCAACATAAACATATATCATTAGAGCATACACAAATTTTTCTAGATGCCCTCATCAGCATATTTAGTCAATAGCATGCTTTAACCCACAACTTATTTCTCATTACAAGGTTTTTTTTTTCCCTGTCCCTGGATCCCTATGACCTGTGTTTAGAACAGGAGGGATATGACCTGTGCTTAGAACAGGAGTGATATGATTTCTGTGTTTAGAACAGGAGTGATATGAGCTCTCTTTGTAGTTTTTGGCCGAGCTGCTGCGTTCTGCACGAGTTGCAGGGGATAGACAGTTTTCTTAGGAACCCCAGTAAGGAGAGCATTAAGTATTGTAGAATCCTAAACTGTAATAATCTGCACAAAATGAACAGAATACAGGGACAGACATTATGCAGGGGCAACTTCAGCCACTAGGGGGCTTCCCAAGCTCATCAAACCACACTGATTCACTTTCCACAACTGGTGAAACTGTAGGCCACATGACCTCAGAGACTCAGAGGTGCAGTTTATTGCTGCTAAGATGTGTCACCTCTTTCTTTCTCAGACTGTATCACACTTGTATTCATAACGGTTCTCTATTACCTCATCTATTCCAGTGTTACCCTACAGCATCAACTGTTTACCCATGCATACGCACAACACTGACCGACTTAAAGGGCCCATAGTGCTCTGAGAAATAATCTGGACCCTTCTACTAACTTCTACTAACCACAATCTAGCATCTTCATATTTACTGTACTACAGAGTGCTCCTCTATGCTTAATGGAGCTGATAAGATGGACAGTGATTGTAGAAACAAGGAGGCGGACTTAACAAAGTACTCAGTGAGCAAACATGGCAGTGATATTCTGATTTAGTTTTGGACATGTTTATTGTATTTGCTCTCTTTAACAAGGTAAACCACAGCTAATGATATTGTAAAAGGAAAACGCAGGATGAGAAGAATAGAGAATTGAGATGTCATAAGAAGTTACGGGTCTCCAGAGTCACAACTGGTGGAGCATTTTAAAGAACCACCTTCAGGAACAAACAAGCTGCCAAGAAGAATCACTGCCTTATTTGGTGAAAGACAGAGTGAGGAGGTGAAATGTCATCACAATGTGAACTGGTGATGGGAGGAGGTCTATAAGAAGAGGAAAGGACCAGAGAACCAGACAATCAGGAGGGAGAACACACCAGTGAGGATGAAGAGAACTGCTGTGGTTGCTTTGCAGCTGCTGCAGCTGCTGGTGCTGTTGCAGAACAGCCAGCATGAGGCTGAAGCTGCTGATGCTCTGAAACCCGCAGACGAACTGAAGCATCTGAGAGACATTATGTATCAGCAGGGAACTGCGTTGGTTGAGCTNCAGCTGCTGGTGCTGTTGCACAACAGCCAGCATGAGGCTGAAGCTGCTGATGCTCTGAAACCCGCAGACGAACTGAAGCATCTGAGAGACATTATGTATCAGCAGGGAACTGCGTTGGTTGAGCTGAAGACTGAAATGAAATACATAGAAAAGGAGAACACAGGTACGGTTCAGTTCTTTAAATGTTCTAGCTCTTATCAGCACATCCTACATAAGAACAGTTGCACATTTACCATCTACAGTCAGATGCTTTTAGAATTTGAGGTCGTCTTACTTCATGTTTTGAGGTTGATGGAGAACTCTTGACAATTCTTTGGTAGCCCTGAAGACCAAAATGACCAAACAGATCAAAGAGACCAAAGAAGTCCAGAGTAACATGGAGAACCTGAAGAAAGAGCTTTCAGGTAATGGGACTAGTAAAGTATAGACACTGTGATGTGATGCACTGTTTGGGAGTGTGGTTTGGTTTGCTTCATGTGTTTAGTGCCATAAAGACCAGACTTGTAGCCCTGTCTAAGTCGAGTTTAGTTTGTTTATTTAGTGGTTCATTGTGATTACTTGTATCTTGTATTTCCACAAACAGGGGTAAGAGCTGCCCTGAATACCCTGCAGAAGGAGAATACAGGTATGCAATGTGGATACAGAACCTCATGGTCTGGTGGAATTGTCTTGATAATGCAGTATACCAGAGCCTTGCTGAAGTTTTATTATTTTAGATAGATTTGATTGATGATTCATACAGAATAACATAACCCCAGATATCAAAAATGGTATAGCCTGGACGCATGGGCGTAGGTTGGCATATGGACTGAGGACAGACTTGTCCCTACCAATATTTGAAATTACTCCAAAACTCATTATCTTTGGAGTGAATCCATAGTAGGCTAGCAGGAGTAAACATAAAATGGGTGGAAATATTAATTGAGTTAAATCTCAGTCTAGAAATCCCATGAAAGTATCACCATTAATGAATTAGTTTACTTAAAACATCATACAACACTCCTTTCCCCAGTACTCAACAGCACCATTCCCAAAACTAATCCACCTTAAAAAGGGCTATAAATATATTTTGTTCTTTTTTCATTTCATTTCAATTAAACTTTAAACAGCTTTGAAGGGGAGACTGAGTACCAGTGAGGATGATGTGAAGAGCCTGAAGAGCAGGGTCTTAGGTAAGCCGTTCACCAGTTCTTTGGTGCTGATAATAAATTCCTGTTTGCATTCTGATGTTCCCTGTTAGTAAAAGATACTGTCTTTTCTTTTTATACCTCTTCAGAGCATCCAAAGGTGGCCTTTTCAGCAGCTTTGATTAATACGGTGGGACCCCTGAGTGCTGCATCTAACCTGGTCTTCCCCAAAGTTATCACAAACATCGGAGGAGCTTACAACCCAAACACAGGTATTAGAAAAGATGTCTAGCAGTCCAATTTGACCCCATTAGAGATTTCAGAATAGGACAGCTTTGAGTGTGAGGCAGCTAGAAGCAGGAATGGTGTTACACTCTTCTGTAACTGTTATAGGCGTATAATGTAAAAATCGAAGAACACAAATAGAGAATCTTTTATTCACATATACAACAAACAGGTTATTGTCTGTAAGGACAGAATATATGTACTAATATATGTAGACTTCACAGGCTTTCACTCTTCTTTAGCCTTTAGAAGAGTTTAATGATTCTGAAATAAATGTGAATGTCTGAAAATGTTCTGTAATAAAGACTAGTACTCTTATATTCACTTACTTACCAGTTTTGTAAGTGCTGCAGAGAACTCCAAAATGAATTGCTTCATCATATCTGAGAAAATTAATTATCTCATTTACTGGGTCTAAACTAAATATATAACATGCTAGTAAATCCAAACCTGGTTCTTGGAGGCTGTAGCCCTGAGAAATTGCATGGGGAAGTACGTGGGTTTTAGCCCACTTTTATATGTAGTGCAACGGGATATGGGAGCAGCTGTTGGACATCATGAAACTTAAATTTGTAACTCTCGTGCATATCTCTCATTTCAGGAGTCTTCACTGCTCCAGTCAGAGGAGTCTACTATTTCCATTTCACTCTCTGTTCTCATGACAAAGGTTACTTTTCAGGAATATATCTGTACAAGAACGACAACTGGCTGACAAGTTTGTATCAGTATAATTATGATGGGTATGATAAGCATATTTCTAGAGGTTATACAATACAGTTGGAGCGTGGAGATGTTTTTCGCACTCGTGTTTATAAAGGTAATATACTCTCGGAGTCTTTCGATCACAACATGTTCAGCGGCTTCTTGTTGTTTACCATTTAAGAAACTATTGCTGGTTGATAAACAGTGGAGTACAGTGGTATAAATATTTGGTCAAAATTGAACAATAAACTGCAACTCTGGCACTATACAAACTTTTGTTTACTTTGATCATTGAAAGAATTTTGGTGATGTGGTTTTTATAATTCAGTACATTAAAAGTCTATTAAAACAATATTATTATTTTCCCTGCTACATTAAAAATAAACCGTTATTGTAACTGTCCATTACTGAATGTAGTGTAATGCAATTTGCACATCTGTACACTAAGCTGTACACACTAAACATGGTATTCCACTGATGTGTTGAAACAGGTGTGTTAGATCAAGTTTGATCACTGATTTCAGACATGCCTGATTTACAAGACAACTTTCTAGGACCAAGACTGTGTTACTACTTTCTGATCTACTGGTATCTGTTAGTAATCAATTAGACCACGTTCAAATCTTTAGGCATCACTCAGCTAAATGCTTAAAGCTATAATTATTCAATTCAGTTCAAATGTATTTATATAGCACTTTCTACAACATCCAGGTCTAAGAGAAGGGTGGCAGTGGTGAGGAAAAGTGGTGAGGAGAAACCTTAGAGTAGAACAGCAATCAGAGGGAACCCATCCTCTTCTGGTCAACACCAAATAGAACATAAACTAATAGAAAAAGAACAATACAAATGAGGAATAAAGAATAGACGATCTATAGCCAGTGGTAAATACTGAACAATTAAAAGAGATGAGCCTGATATTGGACAGAAGTAATTAGGCTAACCAGTTATAACCAATGAGAATCCAAATTACACACAGATTACATTGCCATGCCGCCTCTTGTAAAACTGATATAGCTTAGTTAGGGCTTAAGATAAATAGATAAATGTCTTCTGCACCACAGGAGAGGAGAAGGAGGTTGCATGCATGTTGGTACCAATTTCCACTGGCCTTCCATCCAGAGTATGGACAATGGCGCCCAAGCATAACTGGCATCTTCTATTGATATGCCCAGACCCCATGTCTCCTGAACCTGGGGTAGGATTTCACAAGTAGAAGTAATTTGCTTGTAGTCCAACTGGCCACTCTGAAACCTCGGAATGAAAAGCCTATATGAAAAGCCTATATGAAATGAGGGTTTTATATATATATATATATACCCAGAGATTGGACAATGGGTCACATGGCATCATCTAGAAGATTCCAAACTTCTTTGCAATTTGGTGGTTTAAAAACATTTCCAATTACTGGAACACTACTTGGAGAAATCAGAGGACATGTATTCCAGGTTTAGAAACTTATCCGACCGTCTTGTCTCCAAGTGGACGTTTACTGTCAGGCTTTGAAAACTGAGTTGAAATCATTTTTTTAAGAGACCCAATAACATGCTGCCAAACAGGAACAACACTGGTGCCATAGTGTCTGTAGGGATGTCCACTATGTGTAATTCTCTATCATGCTGTGTTATAACTCTTCAGAAGAAGTACCGATGAAGCAACAACGTCCTAAATGAGTTGGCATGATTTTGGAGAAAACAATCCTAATCATTGTTTGCCAGAACAACAGCTAAGTGGAGCTATTACGCAAACCTCAATGCACCAAAAATATTGGTGTCTACATTTTAATACACTACATTGCCAAAAGTATTCGCTCGTCTGCGTTTATGGGAATTTCTGACCATTCTTCCAGAAGCACATTTGTGAGGTCAGACACTGATGTTGGACAAGAAGGCCTGGCTCTCCGTCTCTGCTCTAATTTATCCCAAAGGTGTTCTATCGGGTTGAGGTCAGGACTCTGTGCAAGCCAGGCTCTGTTCCTCCACACCAATCTCGCTCATCCATGTCTTTATGGACCTTGCTTCGTGCACTGGTTTGCAGTCTTTTTGGAACAGGAAGGAGCCGTCCCCAAACTGTCCCCACAAATTTGGGAGCATGAAATGGTCCAGAATCTCTTGGTCTCCTGAAGCATTAAGAGTTCATCTCACTGGAATTAAGCATCCCAGCCAAACTACTGAACAACAACCCCACACCATAATCCCCCCTCCACCAAACTTTACACTTGGCACAATGCAGTCAGACAAGTATTGTTCTCCTGGCAACCGCCAAACCCAGACTCGTCCATGAGATTGCCAGACAGAGAAGCGTGATTGGTCACTCCAGAGAACACGTCTCCACTGCTCTAGAGTCCAGTGGCGGCGCTTTACACCACTGCATTCCTTGCTTTGCATTGTGATTGTTGATCTAAGGCTTGAATGCAGCTGCTCGGCCATGGAAACCCATTCCATGAAGCTCTCTACACACTGTTTTTGAGCTGATCTGAAGGCCACATGAAGTTTGGAGGTCTGTAGAGACTGACTCTGCAGAAAGTTGGTGACCTCTGTGCACTATGACCCTCAGCATCCGCTGACCTCGAATGGTCATTTTTTAATTTATTTTATGTATATTTTAATTTA
>JAVGWN010000409.1:0-13002 GCA_034552555.1 Semaprochilodus insignis
AACAACAACAGTAACAACCACAATAACTACTCATATATCACACAAGCACGTTTGCTGGGGTGTATGAAAGTATCACTGTGCTTGAGGATCGTGGTATTATGATTGTGTATCGATTCTGAAGAGCTCAGTATTGATTTTTAATTAATAGTTTGGTGTAAAGTTCGGGCAGCGCTGTAATCTACATTCAGTCATTAGAAACAAGCAGTGTCGGGTTACACTGCTAATGTTAGCATTAGCAACCGCTATATTAAAATCGCAGTATGTTGAATCGTAACTCCTGTATTGTGATATGTATCATATTGCCAAGTTCTTATCAATACACAATCCTAATCTTCACAACACATTCCCAACCTAAGGTGTAAGTGACTGATTTTATTTATTAAAAGTTATTATTAAGTTATTTCTGTGCTAATTTGGAATTTTAATTTGGACACTCTTACATCAAAGACTTGGTCAGTTGGTCCAGATTTGGTGGATGCCTTCCCTGGCACAATTCCGAGGAGAATTCCTTGTAGACTGGGATTTTATCCACTGCTGGTAGACCCGTATGACCGTACGCTTCCATACACCTGCAGATTCAGCTACTTCCTTCACACTATGGTCTTTGGCACGCCCAAATGCAGTCACTCCTTTTAGCCAATCATTAACATCTGCTCTGGAGCCATTTTCCACACATGGAACGAGACATTCCCTGCACTGTACCACCTCTTCCCAATCTATGGATCCCATGACACACACCCCGCAGGGGTTTATAGACACATCATCCTCGTTCAGGCTTTCAAATCAACTCAGGCAGCTTGTGTGACATGTTTCCTCTTTCGGGTGTGCGTGCTGGAGCTCACGCTGCAGTGTTTTGAACAAGCTGTAGCGTGTCAGTTACGCTTTATGGTGCTACCTGTAAACAAAGGTGTCTAAATGACTTTTCAGACGTGCAACAGTCACCAGGGCCCTGTGCACTTCACAGGTAAGGTGGTGTTGCAAGCGGTTTGTCACCTATTGTCTGAAAAACCCTTAGAGTGAGAAGAGATAAAAGCATCATGCCAGGAGGCGGAGCCTAAGTAATACTAACGTTGGGTTTGAATGTCAGTCAAGATTTACACCACGGTTTGTACCTGCTGCTTTGATCTGTAGAACCAGTTATATATCACTGTTCAGCCAATTAATAATCCTATAAAGACACAGTTACCTGCTGCGTTTAAGGCTTGCTAGGATTAGTCACTGCAGATGATATCTTGTCGTCTTCATGACTATGGACACTCACACAGTGAGAATCAAAATGGCCCAAGAGCAGAGCCCTGCGGTACACCACATTCCACAGTATCGCTATGTCACTCACTGTGCACTTTTAAGGTTCCACAGTTCCAGACTGTAGTCCATCTGTTTCTCTGTATACTGTATTATCCTGTTCTTAAATGGTCAGGACCCCCACAGGACCACCACAGAGCAGGTATGATGTAGGTGGTGGATCATTCTCAGCACTGCAGTGACACTGACGTGGTGGTTGTGTGTTAGTGTGTGTTGTGCTGGAGTGTGCAGGAGGTAGGGTGGTGTCGCAAGCGGTTTGTCACCTATTGTCTGAAAAGCCCTTAGAGTGAGAAGAGATTGAGGCATCATGTCTGGAGGCGGAGCCTAACTAATACTAATGTTGGGTTTGAATATCATGTCAGTCAAGATTTACACCACGGTTTGTACCTGCTGCTTTGATCTGTAGAACCAGATTTCCTGGCCTTGTTATATATCACCGTTCAGCCAATTAATAATCCTATAAAGACACAGTTACCTGCTGCGTTTAAGGCTTGCTAGGATTAGTCACTGCAGATGATATCTTGTCGTCTTCATGACTATGAACGTGGACACTCACATAGTGAGAATCAAAATGGCCCAAGAGCGGAGCCCTGCGGTACACCACATTCCACAGTATCACAATATCACTCACTGTGCACTTTAAAGGTTCCACAGTTCCAGACTGTAGTCCATCTGTTTCTCTGTGTACTGTATTACCCTGTTCTTCAATGGTCAGGACCCCCACAGGACCACCACAGAGCAGGTACTATGTGGGTGGTGGATCATTCTCAGCACTGCAGTGACACTGACGTGGTGGTGGTGTGTTGTGCTGGTGCACAACACACTGCACTTCACAGGTAACGTGGTGTCGCAAGCGGTTTGTCACCTATTGTCTAAAAAGCCCTTAGAGTGAGAAGAGATGGAAGCATCATGCCTGGAGGCGGAGCCTAAATAATACTAATGTTGGGTTTGAATATCATGTCAGTCAAGATTTACACCACGGTCTGTACCCACTGCTTTGATCTGTGGAACCAGATTTTATAGCCAGTGTATGTGGTTTGTATGTGGCTACTGTAGAAACATGGCAGTGGCAGTCTCTGTTGGAATATGAGCTGCTCCTGTGTCGATATGCAGGGCTTATGCTAAGCTAACAACAACATCACAGCCATTTGTAGTTACAGGTAATTATTCACTCATGAGGATGTTTGGTGATTAGGGTGTTCACTTTCACTGGATGAAACGACCATACTGAGTTCTCATAATGAGAAGTATTACACAAACTGACCTCAGTTAAGATGTGTTCTCTCATCTGGAGATCTTTCTTTACCGTGCGGGTGTGAAGAACCTTTAGCTTAAAGAACCTTGTTGGGTTGGGTTTCACTCAGCCGCTACGTCTAAGCCTAGAACCTTCAGGTCATTTCAGGCCCGTATGATTAGCTTGGTTCACACTTGATGCCTCTCATGATGTCGCAGTGAGCTCGGGGGCGTCCGCAGATTCACGGCGTGGCGAATGAATTATGAGGAACTGGAATTGCTTCGCGGGGCTGGATGATATGGTTTGCCACTCAGTACATACCAAGACATTGTGGTGCCTGTGTGTCCTCCGAGCGTAATGTGTTTTTAACTCTGCACGCAGTTTATGTTCTCCCCACGGTTCCTCCCGCTGTGGTGGTGGAGATGATGGAGTGCTGAAATATCGCTGTGACAAGTCGTTTGCACTTTGGCCCAGTCCCGACAGCAGGACGTCAGTCACTGAGCCCTGAACAGCAGGTGTCGGTTCGGTTCTAGGAACCGAACGCTGACGCGCGCCAGGCTGTTAAGTTTTTGGTGTAAGACGTGAAGCGGTGCCAAGCAGATGTTGCCCAATCATTTCTGGCTCGCCCCACCCCTCTAATTATGTTAATTACAGAAGGCTTCTTACAGTCGCCCACATGTGGGAAACAGTCAGCACGGCTGGTCCCTGTGTTTGCACTGTAAGGGGCTTGTTTGTTATTGAATGTGTGCGTATTACATTCATTTGGCTTGCATGATTATTATTAGGATATCTGTGTTATGTACACATACACTGTAGGGTATATGCAGGGAAATTCCACTGACTTCAGGGCGTAAACAGACCCAGTCCGAGTGGGTTTGGTGTGAGGTGGTTCAGATGTTCTTTACAGTAGTGGTGATGGGAGCCAGGATGCTTCATGTCTACAACACATATACAGGCACTTTATTGACTAAACCACCAGTGAACCTACACGTAGTTCCTCAAGGGTTCTTCAGTAGAGGCAATGGTTGTACTTAGAACCATATACCCTACAGAGAACCATTTCATGCTTCTTTGCATGGTGACGTGGTTCATCATATACTGTATTTGGTTCTATATAGCACCAAAAAGCATTCACAGTGTCAAGCTTACAACAGTAGCAGAACGCTTTCTGGTGTCCCCCGTGACTGACCCGTACCTACCAGTGTGTAACACCTCCACCAGCACCAATAACAGCTGGGACTGGATTTGGCATGTACTGGACAAGTTTCTGGATGTAGCCACATCAAAGTTCAGACACTCTTACATCAAAGAATTGGTCAGCTGGTCCAGATTTGGTGGATGTCTTCCCTGGTGCTTTACTGGTTTCTCCAGGTAGATCCCACAGATTTCCAAGTGGATTCAAATCTGGGGATTTTGCAGGCCAGTCCAGATGTGTGAATGCTCCTGAATGTTCATCATCAGCGCTGTGAACGCCAGAACTGTCATATTGGAATACCAGGATAGGATTGTTATGTTCCTTGGTAAGATCATGAGCTATGGGGGAAACCTGGTTGTCCAGCAGCTCAGTGTAGGAACTGTGGTTCAAACCTACTGCTCCCTCAACCAAAGAACCCATTTCCACATAACTAGAACACCCACAGAACATCACAGAGGGGGCTCATAGAGGAGGTTAGAACCATATACGCCACATTCTCCACCGATCTGAAGAACCATTTAAGCAGGAAATAGTTCTGTGTAGAACTTGGTTCTAAATAAAGCCATTGCCTTCATTAGGGAACCTTTTCAAGTGTGTACACATGTGTTCTCAGTTGTTCCATATGGAATGTTGATGATGGGAAAATCAGGAAAAGTTGGCACTAATTTAATAATGGTTTTCTATGGGGGGACTATTTTATGCCTCACAGCGCCCTGCAGCATGTATCCCTCCACCGTGAATGGAGTTTTAGCCCAAAGTCATCATCAGACAGTGGCTCAGGCATCAGGCAGCATATTCATAACCACTTCATATAGTAACTTTCTGTGAGGGAGCTTTTAGAGGGGGACGTCTGGTTACCTTCACCACCACTGGGAACAGCTCTGAGTTAGATCTCCTACAGCCTAACACTTTGGCTGGTTCATCAAACAAGCCGGTTGGTTTATTCTCTATGTTTACAGGTGCAGAGGTGATGTACAGACACCTGTAGCACATCGGCTCACCTCTTCAAGTAAGCTGAGTGTTTGGCACGTTACAGTGAATCAGCTTGTCTGCTGCTAACATCAGCCCACCCTCACCCCCCCAAACTGTGTTCCACAGGGGGCCTGCAGAGTGTTCGCTGCCATCTTATCAGCAGCTGCCTGAAAGTATATGCTTCCATGGAAAGGGGGGCGGGGGGTGGTCGCATAGTGGTGCATGGTAAATAAACCTAAAACCCCACCCATCACGTTAGGCCATGCTGTCAGGGCGTTTCTCCACGTCACCCCTCGTCTGGAAGGACGTTCTCTTCCTTATGCATAGTAAACAAATACGTAGAAACTTCAGTTCAGTTCATGGTACCGTGCAGCGCTGCTAAATCACATCCTAAGTATCGAGTTCAGCCATGATACTAACTGCACACATGCGACGCTCATTAATATTTGGCTTTAAGCTTCTTTCATGCGGGTGATTTCCAGGAAGAGGTTCATTTGTCATATGTCACATTTATGTGCAGTATTTCAACGTGTCATCAGTTTTCATGTTGTGGCGTCGGCGTAAACGTAGCGCTTTAGACGAGAGCTCTTTTACTGAACACAGCAGCAATGGAGACCACTGCCCAGCACTACTGATCAGCCAGCATAGCAGTCAGGTCATCATTAGCCATACAGCTCTCCCTGGGCACCAACACTGCCTCCCCATGGCCTAGCTCAGGATGGCCCATGCAACACCTCTATATACAGCTTTGGGCTAACAGCCACAACCATTTACAGGCTTTAGTCTCCTTCACTGCTGGCGAGGTGGTGCTCCACGTTTGCTGTTCCGCATGGCCATGCCTTCTGTGCGTCCACAGTTGAGCAAGCCAGCAGTTAAAGATACCTCTCACCGTGAGACATGCTAATGATCGGCCGCACATGTGACATAAGCAAGGACGGGCCTTATCTCTGTACCTGACTGACCCAACAGCCACGATTACAGACATCCAGCGAGCAGTGATGTCCTCCATGAGTCATCCTGTTAGTGCAGCACCATTGGCAGACGGCTGCACCACGCAGGACTACATGCACACAGACCGTTACCACGACTGTCCTTAACACCACGTCACCGTCACCAAAGACTGCAATGGTGTCGTGCCAGACTGTCATGGAGTGACTCAGAACGGCAGCAGGTCATCTTCAGTGACGAGTCCCGCTTTTGTCTTGGTGGAGACGACCAACGAATCCGTGTGTGGAGGCACCGTGGTCAGCACCAAGATGACCAAGGTTTGTTGTCACGCGTCACACGTCCAGAAGGCCTGGTGTCACTCCACCTCCACCCCTACCGCACCATCTGCAGGAACTGTGTGAGGATATTCAAGCTGCATGGGATGGATTATCACAGGACACCATTAGGAACCTCTACAGCTCCATGCCGAGACGTCTGGCGTGTTGGGTTAGCAAGCACGGCGGCCCGACGCCATACTGAGAGACAGACTTCTGTATGTGTAGCTCAATAAATATTGATCATGTCAGTCTAAATGATGTCACTGGATCACCGCTGATTGGTAATTAAGAGGCTTTCACAGGTCCACATGCTCCACACCTGTACTTTCATGTCACTCCAGTCTTACCTGGCTGTTTACAGGGGGATAAATAGTGCATTAAACCGCATCCCCTCTTTAAAATAACAGTCATTTCTGTCTCCGTCCAGCTGGACTGATCATTATGGTAACTGTAAACCCTCTTGGCTTTTCTTAGCTTCCTCGCTAACTGCTAAACGTGCAGTTCTGAGCATCGTGCGCAGCTTTCTCTCTGTGTCGTCTGTAGGAACGGCCTGGAGATGCTGCTGTAAGCTGAGAATTCTATGCAGATTGCACCACCACAGTGCCAGTTACATCACCAGCAGGGCAATTACATCATCAGCAGGCCTGCAATTCTTGTTTTTGCAAAGGGCACAGTTAAAGTATATGTCCGAAAGGTCTGCAGACGCTGTCGTCTCTTCTGCTATTAATAGTGAGTTCCTCTTTGCTGCAGTAACAGCCTTAAATACTCATCATCTACAGAACAGCTGCACCCAGAAGGAGGTGTGGGATTGCAGCGCTGTTGGGAAGGAAGATAAAGGTTCCCAGGATCAATAACTGATGATAAATTTAGACTGATATGATCAATATTTATTGAGCTACACATACAGAAGTCTGTCTCTCAGTATGGCGTCGGGCCGCCGTGTTTGCTAACCCAACATGCCAGACGTCTCGGCATGGAGCTGTAGAGGTTCCTAATGGTGTCCTGTGATAATCCATCCCATGCAGCTTGAATATCCACACACAGTTCGTGCAGATGGTGCGGTAGGGGTGGAGGTGGAGTGACACCAGGCCTTCTGGACGTCTGACGTGTGACAACAAGCCGTTCATCTTGGTGCTGACCACGGTGCCTCCACACACGGATTGGTTGGTCGTCTCCACCAAGACAAAAGCGGGACTCGTCACTGAAGATGACCCGCTGCCGTTCTGAGTCCCTCCATGACAGTCTGGCACGACACCATTGCAGTCTTTGGTGACGGTGACGTGGTGTTAAGGACAGTCGTGGTAACGGTCTGTGTACATGTAGTCCTGCGTGGTGCAGCCGTCTGCCAATGGTGCTGCACTAACAGGATGACTCATGGAGGACATGACTGCTCGCTGGATGTCTGTAATCGTGGCTGTTGGGTCTGTCCTTGCCTGCGTCACATGCTCGGCCCGATGTCTCACGTTGTCAAACCTACCCACCAGGTTTCATTTCGGGTGCAGCTATCTTTTTGTCTTTTTGGTGGTGAGTGTATATATATATAACAGGAGGTTGTCTGTAGATGAGTACTAGAAATAATAATAATAAACAGACACACGCTAACGAAACCCCCCCATACGTTTAACGGACTGCTCCTTCTTTTCCCTACGTGCGGTAAGGTGAAGTAACCAGTGACTGAAAAGTTCTGTTTCTCCAGAAGCCCTGGAACACAGACTGGACAGTCAGCGGTGACAACTAAACAATGTTTATTGTGTTTATACTTCATATCACGCACCATATGCATGCCTCAGTTTACCAGCCAACAGACATGAGGTATTGCAGTCGTGCGGTTACTGTCACAGCCCTAATTGCAGGTCTCCTAACACGGTCCTCCCACTTTCGCATAACAGTAGACGAGTGCAAAACCAAAGCGTGCTCTCTTTTTCTTTCCCGTGGCTGTTTAAATGCCGCACCTATTCAACACATACAACTGACTCATAACTGGCTTTGTTGAAGCGAGGCGGTTCAGCCACATGTTTACCCTTCAGATGCAGAGTGGATGTCCCGGTTGTGTCACCGCCCGCTGTCTGGGCCTTGTGTCGGTTCTCATTTCCACTAGAGGTTTATACTGAGGTTCGGCTATAGTCATTGTTTCAGGGCGTCGCTGGAAGTGATGGAATGGAGAAAGTGCCCTAATAAACCGCTTTCCCAATCAACACGCCGGCCGAAGCCTGGAGCCGCGCCGAACCGCTGGAGGTCCGACGAGAGCGAGAGTGCGCTCCACATGAGAACAAAGAGCGGGCCTATTCTGTCTCCAGACTGTTTGAGTCAGGTCCGGCGCTGCCAGCTCTTAACTGTTGGTCCATTGTGCTTTCATGTGCCTCTCTGTGCTGTTTTGGCTTCAGAGGCTGCTTGAGTCACCCTGATTGCTGAAAGCGTCCTGCCTCCAAGTATCAATAAATCGGAATGGGAACGGGCCAGATAGGCCTGAAAAAACACAGCGGTTAGTTTTTCCGGACTGTAAATGTACATGAATGGAGGTATTGATGTTTGTTCCGAGGCTGTTTTTCCCCTTTATGGTGCTTTTTATATTATAGTTTGTGGAGTATCGTTTATCCAGCCGTGGCCGTATACAAATAATCACATTTTCCGTTATACGTATGTATATAGATGCAGATGATCAACTTGTACACTATTGATCATCCATCTGAATAAGTTCGGATGTAAAGTTTAATTAGCGTGACTGGGTCAACGTTATTGTGTGTTTCTATAGCAGCCATTGTAAGGAGAACTGGATCCAGGGGAAACATGGTTCTGAGTCCTATATAGAGCCATTGCATGCTTATATAGTCCCTTGCATGGTGAAACGGTTCATCAGACTGATGGAGAATGTGGGTTTATATAGCCCTTTTCCACCAACACGGCGCCGGTGCCAAAATCTTAAACTCATTCTGCACTTTTCCATCGCAGAAAACTGGTTCACGTCCGCAAAAATCAGTTCCGTTCCAGCACCATTAACTGTCTGGAACCGTGGAACCCGTGACGCAAGCAGCAAAGGGGCGTGGAGCTGCCATCACCACGTAAAGTTGTTGACTCCGCTGTTTTCTTCTTTTCCAGTTCAGGTTTCAGGTGATCACATGTGTGATCAAAAGAATCCATTCAGCACCATGTGGTAATAGACTAAATAAAATGAGCCTCTGTGTAAATAAGCTCCGCCCTCATACTATTTAGTTAGCTATGCTAGTTACTTGGAGCTAATGCTAGTAGCTAACGTTCCCTATACTAGCTACGGGCTTTCTGTCTGGGCATCAACACACAGTAGATTAAAGTTGATCCTCACTATGGAACTCTCAGTTTAAGATGATCTGCTTCAACCGGCAAACACGGATACAATCACACAGCATGGCTGCTACTTACAGGCTGCTGTTGGGGTGGTGATGCTAATAAAGGTGGAGCTGCTCCTCTCTTCAGTCTCTTCAGGGTCCGGAGTGAAACGTGCAGACTGCAGGATTAAAGCTGTTCCGGGATCCTGTTAAAGACCCTTCCAGCTTGCTTTGTGGAATTTCCGTTCCACCTTAAATGGTGCTGCAGCTGCATTCTGGCATCTGTACAAGCTGCAGCATTTAAGGTGGAACGGAACATTGGCTTAAGAAGCTGGTGAATAGAAAGCAACTTCAGCCTGGTTTAAAGATGAACATCTGACAGTCGGGTCCCTGGGAAGGGCATGAAAAGTTCTGACATTCCCAATCTACAGCCTGGAACGCTGGATTTCTCCACATAGTGCACCATGTTGGTTCTGTAGCTCCGTTGTTGTGCTTGTATGTAAATGCTGGGGGTGTAAATATTAATGAGTCTGTTCCGTAACAGTTTAGGATTTTGGAATCGGCCCGTTTCCCGTCCTCTTTTGGAAATGCAGGATGTGGATTTGAAGGAGGAACGACGAGTGTTTGAGGTTCACGGTCTATGGTTCTGTGTACTGAACTCTCCTTGTTACACCATCACAGTGTACATACAGGTTTAAAGGAACCTTTAAAAGATAGTTTTCAGGATATTAAACTCAACAAAGTCATATATACAAACTAAACATACATACAAACCCATATACAAACATGCGACGTGTTGGTGCTCTGACTGTCAGCATGGCGTTTCCTTGATCGTGTGTGTGTGTGCATACATTAAGCAACCACACTGATCACTTCCTGTGGCCTTCCTCTAATGATAGAGGGAGATACACCATCCCGCCTCCTCTCGGCAGTCTCCTTCTGGCCCGCTCACTGGGCTTGTAAAACAGCTGACACGGACGCGGAGCTGGAATCTGGGGTGACATGTTCGTTACTGTCGTTGTTGAGTTTGTGACTGATATTTGGTTTGTAATGATCACCAGATGTGTCCTAAATAACGTCAGTGTCCTTGCAGGATGGTTTGCTTTTGTCCTGCCACACCAAGGGCAAACAACACTGAGTGCAGGCACCGCGGCCCGCCTCCTCTTCTTCAGCACCGGGACATTGTTTTAATTACCGTCATGCAAGCAGATAATAGTACAATATGTACAAAATAGTATAAATAGTAATAGTACAAAAATGTTTACGGAGCACTGAAGTCTCAACAGCTGAGCCGATGAAAGGACATTGGGTCGGTTTACTGCCTATACGGTTATAGGTGAATCCACAGTATGTCTTACTCTGTACTATATACTGCATATACTGTAATACACACGGCCTGGCCAAAAAAAAAGTTCTTTTAGTTGGACCGCCTTTAGCTTTGATCACGGCACGCATTCGCTGTGCCATCGTTTCCACAATCTTCTGCAATGTCACAACGTTTATTCCTGTCCAGAGCTGCATTCATTTTTCCCCAAGATCTGGTACTGATGATGGGAGATTCGGACCACCTCGCAAAGTCTTCTCCAGCACATCCCAAAGATTCTTAATAGGGTTCAGGTCTGGACTCTGTGGTGGCCAATCCATGTGTGAAGATGATGTCTCATGCTCCCTGAACCGCTCTTTCACAATCTGAGCCCGATGAATCCTGGCATTGTCATCTCGGAATATGTCTGTGCCATCAGAGAAGGAAAAATCCATTCATGGAATAACCAGGTGGTTCAGGTTGTTCAGGTGGTCAGCTGACCTCATTCTTTTGGCACATAACGTTGCTGAACCTGGACCTGACCAACTGCAGCAACCCCAGATCACAGCACTGCCCCCACAGGCTTGTACGGGAGGCGCTAGGCATGATGGGTGCATCACTTCAGCCGCCTCTCTTCTTACCCTGATGCCCCATCACTCTGGAACAGGGTAAATCTGGACTCATCAGACCACATGACCTTCTTCCATCGCTCCAGAGTCCAGTCTTTATGCTCCCTAGCAGATTGAAGCCGTGTCTGCTGGTTAGCCTCACTGACAAGTGGTTTTCTTAAGGCTACACAGCTGTTTAGTCCCGATCCCTCGAGTTCCCTTCACACTGTGCGTGTGGAGATGCTCTTACTCTCACTATTAAACATCTCCCCGAGTTCTACTGCTGTTTCTCCACCATCTGATTTCACCAAACGTTTAACTGATCGCCCATCACCATCATTCTTTTCCTGACCACATTCCTTCCTGGAAGATGATGTTTCCCCACCGTCCTTCCACTGTTTAGTAATGCGCTGGACAGTTCTGAACCCGGTTTTAGTAGTTTCAGCACCTCCTTAGATGTTTTCTCTGCTTGATGTTGATAATTTGATCTTCTGAAACAGATGAACATCTTCTCCACGACTACAGGACGCGTCTTTCCACATGGTTGTTTAACAAATGAGAAGCTACTCACTGCATCAGTTCGGGTTAGATAACTTGTTGCCAGCTGAAACATAATCACAGATATATATACTCTCACTCATCTTCTAAACCGCTTTGTCCTCCTGGGTCATGGGGAGTACTGGAGTCTCCTTATAACGTGCAGACACGAGAAGAACATTCAAACTCTATAGAGAAAAGACCCCAGACACCCCAGCCAGGGGTCAAACCCAGACCCTTCCTGCCGTGAGGTGACAGCACTGCACAATTGTTGACTGTACGTCTGCCCCCCAAAACTACTCGTGGCCCATACGGGGATCAAACCCCCAACCATGCCGTTATTAGCACCACACTCTAACCAGCTGAGCTGACCGGCCCTGTTTAAAAGACAGACGTGCAGTTCTCTGCTGAAACCCGGGACTGGATCAGGGACCTTCAGATCCCCCGTCTAACACTCTCCCAGCTGAGCTAGTAAAGTAATTCATATTGCAGCTGAATAAACAAAAGTCAGCTTCGACACCCGGTGATTATAGCAGGTTGTGGAACTGTGTTCAGATTCTGTTAGAGCGACGTAGTACACTGCATTGATAGGTCAAAGGTCCGAACTTCACATGTGCGTTAATAATGTTTAGGAGGAATCCAGCGATGCTGATAATTGATTGCAGGACTGCATTGTGGCCCCAACTGTTCAAACAGGTGAGCAACATTCAGTGTCCTGTGGTACGGCCCTTTACTAAATGCTGAGGTGACAGTAATACTGTACCTCACAGCAACTGGTGACACGTATCAGCGTATCAGTACCTCCGGTGTGTTTCAGAACACCCCCCTCAGCAGCCTGCTCTTCTGCACTGCCTGCCTGTTCTCGCTCTCACTGACACTATCAGTGCTGGAGTGAAGAGAGAACGCCTGTGCCGCTGCCACGAGGGGTTTCCTAATCCTCTGGTCTCTATTTTAGGCCTGAGCTGTTATTGTTAGTGACCATAGAGAGACCGTCCTGACACCTCAAGCACCATTCACCACTCACTGGCCACTTTATCAGAAACACCCACCGCGTACTTCATCTCACTGGATACGTTATTAGAAACATCATCTTGTACTAACACTCACGGGCCACTTTATTAGAAACACCCACCTTGTACTTCCATTTGCTGGCCACTTTATTATAAACACCCACATTATGGAGCCACTAACTGGCCACTTTATAAGAAACCTTGACCCTGATCTTCCACTAACTGGCCACTTTATTAGAAACCCCCACCCTTTCCTTCCACTAACCGTCCA
>JAVGWN010000410.1:0-14466 GCA_034552555.1 Semaprochilodus insignis
TATGTATGTATATATATATATATATATATATATATATATATATATATATATATATATAGTAATAACAGTCTAAAAACAGTAAGTAAAATAAACAGTAAATGTGCAGAAGTGTGTAGAGGATGTGGAGGATTAACTTAGTTTCACTTAGAAAAACGACTAAACATGAAATTTAGCCGCACCCAAAGAATTATATGAAGAGATTTTTCATTCATCGTGAATCTTTTAAAACGTTGACACAATATAAGAAGAGCTGGCATTTAAAAATATGTATAAATACAACAGCCGGTGATGACGTACTGCAGTAAACAGCATACCGAGTACACAACCAGTGATGCCGTTACAGTGGTGAAGATATGTAGTCTTTGGGGGTGGTGTTCCACCCAGCCGAGACATGGACACAGACTTGTGGATGGCAGTCAGTTTATGTTTCCTGCAGTGAGTGTGACATCCACAAAGTGTAATGTCGCTCAGTATTTGTTTAGCTTCCAGTTCAGTTTTTTATGAGGCAATATTCTCTGTGCATATAGAAATCAAATAACAAGCACTAATAACATGCCATTTGTAATAACTCACTTTAGACGGGTACGCACAATAATATAAAGATAGGGGTCATATAGTGGTTGAATATTTCTTAAATAATTAATACAAGTATTCATGCTTCCCTACACAGTGGTGTCTATATAAAATATACATTATACCTGGTAATATACAACACTTAATCTAGTTTCGCTTCAGCCTTCGGTTTTTATATCGATTTGTTCTGTAAAATAGAATAAGAAAAGAATGTAGGAAGTGAACCTGAGAAATGCTGCGCTCTGGTGGCGAGAAACAACAGGTTTTCCAACCGCGTAGAAGTCAACATTCCTAGCTTGCTAATATTTAGCTGTAGCTCACGGAGTGAAGCTGACATGAACATATTACAGTATGAACAGCCGAGTTAAAGCAGCAGAACTGACTATCATACCTTCACTATATATATATATATGTATATACACACACTGCCTGGCCAAAAAAAAGGTCACCACCTGGATTTAACTAAGCAAATAGGTAAGAGCCTTCCATTGGATAATTACTGCATGGGTGATTATGTTTCAGCTGGCAACCAGTTATTTAACCCTAACTGATGCAGTGAGCAGCTTCTCATTTGTTAAACAAGTAGAACATGTGGAAAGACGCATCCTGTGGTCATGGAAAAGAGGGTGAAATTACTGGCATCAAGCAGAAAAAACATCTAAGGAGATGCTGAAACTACTAAAATCGAGTTCAGAACTGTCCAACACATTATTAAAACGTGGAAGGACGGTGGGGAAACATCATCTTCCAGGAAGGAATGTGGTCAGAAAATAATCTTGAATGATGGTGATCGGTGTTCACTTAAACGTTTGGTGAAATCAGATGGTAGAAGAACAGCAGTAGAACTCAGGGAGATGTTTGATAGTGAACGGAAGAGCATCTCCACACACACAATGTGTGTAGTGTGTAGTACAGATACAAGTGTCAAAGTTATATATATATATTACCCCTTTAATATGCCTGCACATAGTGTGAAAACCACAACCTGTAGAAATGGCATGACCTGTATGTCATTCCATTTGTAATCTGGTCAGCTTTTCTCTCTAAACGAAGCTCTATATATATATATATTCCCTCTTAATTATGCATTCATACTGTTAAGGTCTGTACAGTGTATATACTGTGTAGTGTTAGTGTGTAGAGCACAACTGAGACGCAGCCATAGCCTCAGTCAGTCAGTCACTCAGTCACTCAGTGATGCTGCGTCCGCATGTTTACACCAAAGAGAATGTCATTCCACACCTCGTAATGGTACACATCGACAGCAGCATGAAGCCACACAAATGTTACCATGGTGGCACCATTACTGGTGGATGAGCTTGGGGTGTTTTTCTGAGGTGGAGGTGCAAGCACGGTAATTATTGTGGGTAGCGGTTAGTCATACGGTTACACAAATGAAGTACATAATAAATAAAAATAGTTTATTATACAGTACCTGTTTATTACCTATAACTGAATTCTAAAATATAAAACCTGGATTGTAAAAGAAATTCCCTTCCAAAATTGTCTCGGAATCTTTGTATTCTGTCATTTGGATGCTGTTGTTTTATGCCCTGTGACTTACCTGCTACTCAGAGGTGTTTCTATAAACGTGTGACGTTAGTGTGGAATCTGGTGTATTGTAGTGACTGCTATTGACCGCCACTGCCTGCAAAAAGCTTGGGAGGCATTACATCATCACAGTAATGGCCAAAGGATCAGAAACTGAAGGACAATAGGTGGTTTGGTGATATATGTCCCCTTCATATGGAAGTATTGTTCATTGTTGAATAAGGTCAATTGAATGCGTTGAATTTTTTTTAATTTATTTATTTTTTTTAATAAAGTGGGCTCATATTTGCATACCGGGTCTCGATAGACCTCAGTGTACTGTAGCTGTAGGTTCAGCGTTCTCCCTCCTGATTCAGCCTGGGCAGTGTAGAACATCGTTCACTGGACTGAGTGATTGAAACACACAGTATAGTCCAGAGGAAAAGTAAAGGCAGGCTTACTGCACAACACTATTGTTATCTGATTGTATCATCTTCATCCTTTTCTTCTTCTTCTTCTTCTTCTTCTTCTTCTTCTTATTATTATTATTATTATTATTATTATTATTATTATTATTATTACTTTCTACTAACTGATCTCACAGTTTTCAAGGTATAGAAGGCATTCCAACTGCAGAATGATCAGGAATGGTGTGATTTGTCCTATATGAATGAATGGTGGACAAATGTTTATGCATCTCTATTATACAATGATGATACCTGTCCTTCACCGACACCCTGCTAACCATGTGGGATATCATGGCAATACCCAGCATCACCTAGCATATAGAAACCACCTAGCAGCCATCTGGGACACCATAGAAACCACCTAGCAACCACCTTTAGCAACCATCTGGGATATCATTGCAACCGCCTAGCAACTCCCTAGCAACCTTCTGAGTTACCATAGCAGCCACCTAGCAACACCCAGCGACCATCTGAGGTACCATAGCAAATGGCTAGCAACCACTTAGGATACCATACCAACTGCCTAACACTGACAATCAGTAGGATACTGTAGTAACTGCCTAGCAGCACCCTGGCAACCAGATGAAAGTACCATAGCAACTGCTTAGCAACACTTTAGCAACAATCTCAGGTACCATAGCATCGCCCTAGCAACACCCTGGCAGCTACTTGGGATACCTTAGCAACCCTTCAGCAACACCCTGGCAGCTACTTGGAATACCATGCAAACTGGCTAGCAGCACCCTAGCAACCAGTTGGGATATCATAGCAAATGCCTAGCAACACTCTGGCAACCATCTGAGTTACCATAGCAGCCACCTAGCAACACCCAGCAACCATCTGACATACCATGCAAACTGGCTAGCAGCACCCTAGCAATCAGTTGGGATTATCATGGCAAATCCCTAGCAACACTCTAGCAGCTCTGGCGACCAGCTGAAGTTACCATAACCACCATCCAGCAACACCCTAGCAACCATCTGGGATGCCATAGTGATTTGCCTAGCAACACCCTGCCAACCAGCTGAAGTTACCATAGGTGCTGCCTAGCAACACTCCAGCAACCATCTGAAATACCATGGGAACTGGCTAGCAACACCCTAGCGACCACTTGGGATGCCATGGCAACCTCCCAGCTAGTGCTGAAAGAGTAACCGATGTAATATTGAAATTGCAGTTTAAAAGATTACAATATTCAAATCACAAGATCTGCAGTTTACGTTATAGGCTACTTACTAAAACCGTGTCTCATATGGGGAACGTTGATGTCATATCAGAGCTTGTAAACTGCCTGTAGATGAGTTAGACCAATCAGAGGCAGCCAAACAACTATATGCTGTGACATCACAACCACAGCTAACTGAGATAGGGGATGCTGTGGTCTTACTGACCCAATAACAGGCCTGGACTTCAGATCCCAGATAATAACTGGTATTAAATCGCAGTCGCAGTACGGATCAGAAACATCACCTATGCCTCCCAGATCGTTCAGCCCTACACCAGACGGGATCTTGTCAGCGCAGCCTTCTAGGTCTCTTTATATTCTCAGTGTTCAGATGGTTTTATTAGTTAGCTCCATCTTCAGACGGAAGTGAACTCTGGTTAGAGCAGGTCATCTTCCCGCTGGAGGTCTGGCTTTAATGGGGTTTACATCATTTACGGTTTTAACCGTGATTAGTTCTCCAGCTCAGTCTGTGTCTCTGATATAGAGGTACACGATTAGCTGTGGTCAGCTTCATACCAGGCACACGTACACCAGAGCAGGGAATTCCCTGAATGATCCTGATAATCTTCCGACTCTGTAAGTTCTTCGATGCCAGCGTTCACTCAGTGCCGTCAGTTGACCGTGTGCAGCAGAGAACAGAACTTGCTGTAGTGTTGAGTTATCTGTTAGGCCGGTTTACCACGTGTTCTCTTTATTGAGCTGTTTGGTGAAACGGGTTCTGATATTGTAAACAGTTTAACATCATGATAATAGCAGAACCCTTTATTGTTCTATATTTTAAAAGGTTCTGTATATAAACATCTCCAACACATTCTCCATCAGTCTGAGAACCATTTCAGCATGCAGAGAACCTTTTAATCATGAACTATCTATTTATATTCCAATTCTGTTTTTAAAGAAAGCAGCCAAAGACTGATAAGCAGACAGACAGAGAGATAAACAGACAGGCAGACAGATAAGCAGACAGACAGACACACACACAGAGATAAGCAGACAGACAGACACAGGCAGACAGACAGACACAGGCAGACAGACAGACACAGGCAGACAGACATACAGATAAACAGACATACAGAGAGATAAACAGACAGATAGATAGATGGATAGATAGATCCTGTATCTCTCTGTATGTATGTCTGCCAGTTTGTCTGTCTGTCTATATGTCTGCCTGTTTGTCTGTCTGTGTCTGTCTGTCTACTTATATGTCTGGTGGATAGATTTATCAACAGGTAGATGGATGGATGGATAGACAGGTAGATAGACATAGATAGCTAGACATATAGATAGATGGATAGACAGATGGATGGATAGACATATAGATAGATGAACGTATGGATGGATGGATGGATGGATAGATGCATAGACAGGTAGATGGATGGATAGATGGATAGATAGACCGGTAGATGGATAGATAGATGGGTAGACAGAGATAGGTAGACACATGGATAGATAGACGTATAGATGGATAGATAGATGGACGTATGGATGGATGGATGGATGGATAGATTGATGCATAGACAGGTAGATGGATGGATAGATGGACAGATAGATGGATAGAAAGATAGACGGATAGATAGATGGGTCGACAGATGGATAGATAGATGAATGGATGGATAGACAGGTAGATGGATGGATAGATGGATAGATAGACCGGTAGATGGATAGATAGATGGGTAGACAGACATAGGAAGACACATGGATAGATAGACGTATAGATGGATAGATAGACATATAGATAGATGGATGGATGGATGGATAGATTGATGCATAGACAGGTAGACGGATGGATAGATGGACAGATAGATGGATAGAAAGATAGACAGAGGGATAGATAGATGGACATATAGATAGATGGACGTATGGATGGATGGACAGATAGATGGATATAAAGATAGACAGATAGATAGATGGGTAGACAGATGGATAGACCGGTATATGGATAGATAGACAGATAGATGAGTAGACAGAGATAGGTAGACACATAGATAGATGGATGGATAGATGGATAGATGGATGTCGATCCTTTTTGGTTCTTTGTAGAGTGTAAAGAAGCTCTAAACGAACCCACTGTCTGTACTAAAGAACCCAAAGAGAACTGAGGAGAGGAATGGAGACAGACTCCTCGATCATTCAGTCATTACAGGGATTTTAGAAAACCCGGTGGAACCCGTCAGTACGGTTCTAGAGCGAGAAGGGACGCCGCTAAATTGCGCACGCAGGACCTTCTGTAATGTATTAAGCGGCTCCACGGGAACCGTTATGCTCTTTCAGCGCCAGCCAGTCAGTGGTTCCAGTGAGCATCCCTCAGAGCGTCACGGCGCCGCGACCACCAGGCTCTCCGTTTAAACCCCCTCCCTTCACCACCTCCTCTCGCCAAACCCGCTCGGCGCGCGCGCTATCGGTCATGCTGTAGGTGCGCGCGGACGAACGAGGCTGTGGCGCTCGCAGGAACCATGGCAGGGCTCGCCGCCGGACGCAACGACTGCTCAGCGGCCGAGCTGCGGCTGAATTCCACGGTTCCAAGTTTCGCGCCCCCGCAGCTGGACGAGGACGAGGAACTTTTGAAGTACATCTGGAGGGAGTACCTGCACCCCAAGCAGTACGAGTGGGTCCTGATAGCGGGATATATCATCGTGTTCTTGGTCTCTCTCGTTGGAAACACGCTGGGTAAGTTGGCGAGGTCTTTGAGCTCCTGGTTTGCGGTTTTGCGCTGATTCTGCTCGAGACTTTATCCTGTTCAGATTGGTTACGTGGTCACGGCACAGACGTTGGAAGTCGAGGCTGAAATAATTTAGTCGATTTTTTCCAGATTGGTATTCGAATCGTCCGTTCCACCTTAAATGGGGCAGCATCGAACAGTTTAGAGGATTTTTTCCAGTATGATGGTCAAACCGACCGTTCCACCTTAAATGGGGCAGCATTGAACAATTTAGTCTATTTTTCGTTTTGTGTTTGAATTGGACATTCCACCTTAAATGCGGCAGCATGGAATAATTTGATTGATTTTTTTTTTTAATCCAGATTGATGTTCGAATCATCCTTCCACCTTAAATGGTGCACCATGGAACAATTTATTCCATTGTTGTCCAGCATGAAGTTCAAATCGTCCGTTCCACTTTAAATGGGGCAGCTTTGAACAGTTTAGTCTATTTTTTCCAGCATAATGTTCGAATTGCCCATTCCACCTTAAATGGGGCAGCATTGAACAACTTAGTCCATTTTTCGTTTTGTGTTTGAATTCTCCATTCCACCTTAAATGAGGCAGCATTGAACGATTTAGTCCATTTTTTCCACTTTTGTGTTCGAATCGTCCATTCCACCTTAAATGGGGCAGCATGGAACAAAGTAATTTTTTCCAGCATGATGTTTGAATTGTCCGTTCCAGCTAAAATTGTGCAGCAGTCGCGCCAGAATGTACTTGCCATTTAAGGTGGAACGGAGAGTTCAAATTAGAAGCTGGCAAAACAGAAGCCCCTTTGGATTCAGACTTTCCAGCTGCCACTGAGATGTTTCCAGATGAAGCGCTAGAATGTAACCACTACACGTTTTAAGGTGGAACGGAGAGTTCCAATTTTAAGCTGCCCATAAAGAAGCATTTTCGAACTTTTACAGCTGCCACTGAGATGTTTCTGCACCATTTAAGGTGGAACGGAGAGTTCCACTACTGCACCATTTAAGGTGGAACGGAGAGCTCAACTGCTGCACCATTTAAAGGTGGAATTTTTAGAAAAATGGAAAAAATTAGAAGCTGGCAAAAAAGAACCCTCTTTGCATTCAGGCATTCCAGCTGCCACCAAGATGTTTCTGCATTATTTAAGGTGGAACAGAGAGTTCCACTGCTGCACTATTTAAGGTAGAACAGAGAGTTTGAATTAAAAGCAGGCAAAAATAGAAAGCCTCTTTGTATTCAGGCATTCCAGCTGCCACTGAGATGTTTCTGCACCATTTAAGGTGGAACAGAGAGTTCAACTGCTGCACCATTTACGGTGGAACAGAGAGTTCAAATTAGAAGCTGGCAAAAAAAGCCTCTTTGCATTCAGGCATTCCAGCTGCCACTGAGATGTTTCTGCACCATTTAAGGTGGAACGGAGAGTTCCACTGCTGCACCGTTTAAGGTGGAACGGAGAGTTCCACTCCTGCACCATTTAAGATGGAACGGAGAGTTCAAATTAGAAGCTGGCAAAAAAAAAGCCTCTTTGCATTCAGGCATTCCAGCTGCCACTGAGATGTTTCTGTGCCATTTAAGGTGGAACAGAGTTCCACTGCTGCCCTATTTAAGGTGGAACAGAGAGTTCCACTGCTGCACTATTTAAGGTGAAACGGAGAGTTTGAATTAAAAGCAGGCAAAAATAAGGAGCCTCTTTGGATTCAGGCTTTCCACATGCCACTAAGATGTTTCCAGATGATGCTCTGGAAGGGTTCTCGATGTCAGTCTTTGCTTTGCAAATGCATTCACTCAGCCAGCACTCTCGCAGCCACTTCAACATCCCTCCTCTCCCAGCAGTTTCTTTGCTCACATGTCATTATTTTGCATTACAGTCGTTTTCATATCCTCCACTTCACTGCGCTACAACTGTCAGATTATCCCATTCAGTGATAATGCCGCCACCACCACCACTGCAGTGCTGAGAACGATCCACCACCCACATAATACCTGCTCTGTGGTGGTCCTGTGGGGGTCCTGACCATTGAAGAACAGGGTAATACAGTATACAGAGAAACAGATGGACTACAGTCTGGAACTGTACAACTACAGAGTGTCCTATATGGTCAGTGGAGCTGATAAAGTGGACATTGAGTGTAGGAGGTGTTCCTAATGAAGTGAGCACTGAGTGTACAGTGGTGGTGAAATTGGCCCCCAGTGCATCATTTTCAAACCGTTCATTTGTGGAACGCGCTTCAGAGCATATGAGTGCGGCTACACCAGAAATAGATATTGAATGCTGGTCCCCGCGGCTTAAACAAACTGTTGATTTAATATAGCCGAACTGTCGCGAGAGGAACGGGTGGAAATGAGCCTATTTAGAAATGCACATCGTTGCCTTTTTGACTCGTTCAGTCAAAACACTTGAATTTCAACAAGCCATTTGAAGACTCGGTCGGGCTTCTGTCTAAACCTCTCCCGGCTGTAATCCAACGATCTTTCTGGGAGCGTGAGTGTTTTTCATTGAGTTGATCCTGCAGATCAAGAAGCGGCTTTACTCAAGTCAAGTAGTTTTATCGTCAGTACTTCAATATGTACAGACATGCAGAGGATTGAAATTGCGTTACTCTCCATCCCAAGGTGCAGCAAATAAACATTTAACCATAAATAGATTACAACTAAAACAAGAACAAGAGCATATTCAATGTAATAAACAATAAACAGAAAATAGACTGACGCAAGACATACGATAGAATAAAATAAGGGCCCTGAGAGAGACATAAATGAGACAGTAAGACACCGAAGACAATAAGGACGATAAAGTGACGTGTGCACTAGCAGAATTAAGATGCAGGATTGAAGTGGTATGACAGTGCCAGTATAAACAGTAGTGCAGGTTGAATAACATTAAGGCTGTAACTCCTGCGACTCACTTTGCTTTACAGATATGATTTGGTTTAATGCGTATGCGCAGGCATAAATTCAATAAGACATTATTTTAGTGATAGATCATTTAGAGCTCAGATTGCTCCTCACTGTAGGACTGTGTTTATAAGAGAGAGTGAACCTGAAACGGTTACCCTTTACAAAACATTACAGAACCTCACTCTATATTCGCCATATGGAAGAAATCTATATAAATTATGAAAGAATAAATGTATATACTTTCATATGTAGTTTAAACATTTAAATAAGCTCAGTTTGTGTGTTTAAAGTGGTAGTATCTTCAGGCTCCTGCAGGTGGCGCTGCATGAGGATGATCACTTTCAGTCACAGGGCTGTTTTGTCTGAGTGTAATTTATGATATGCTGACAAAAAAAAATAAACATCAAAAATTCCACCAAAAAAAAAATCCATGTGTGTGGAGTGATTTACTTGGTGCTTGCTTCTTCTGTACATGAGGACAGTAAAGGCACATCTATTGAAAGACTCTCTAGTGACCTCTAGTGGATTTTTTAGCTTAACATGCCTCTACCGATTGGGGGAGAAGGCACAATCAGGTTGAGTTACCATACGGTCACATTAGCAGGCGACAGAATGACAAGCAACCAGTTGTTTCCTATGGGAGGACACGATTTGTAGATTTGCTGATTTAGCGACAAGCGGCAAGCGACGCTGCAACAGAGCGACAAGCAACAAATCGAGTTGAAATTTTCTGAACTTTATGCAGTTTTTCTGAACTTTATGAATTATGACGCAGTGAAGTGACATTGTAAATGTTTGGCTTCAAAAATTCTTCTGACCAATCGTAAACACGGGGGTCCGAGGCCCCAACAACTTCTCTCTGAACTGTTTGTTCCTTCCAGCATTTGGTTCCAGGTCTCAGCAGTGTGGTGGTGAACATGGAGGAGAAGCTCATCACCGCTGTTTCTTCTTTCCCCAGTTTGTGTGATGCGTCTTCGTACATACACATCTGTTGGTGCCTCGGGTGAGTTAGGTCACTCGATAGCTAGCTAGGTTAGCCAGCACGCTAACCAGCCAATATAGCTAGCCATGAACGCAAACAGTTAGGTTTCCATACAAATCCATTCACCAACAATAATATGTGCCTTTAAAACTAGCTAGCGACAACGCGAGCGGCCTCGGACACACCCACAAGAGACGTCGCCTGCTAGTGTGAACATAGGGTTAAGTGTAGCACCTTCTAGTGGTCCAGTGGTTAGGATTCGGGGCTCTCACTGCTGCGGCGCGGGTTTGAGTCCTGGTCAGGGAAGAGCGAAACCTCTGGGGCAGTCGTGGGCTGGAGGTTAAGGAACTAGCCTTGTAACTGGAGGGTTGCTGGTTCAATTCCCTGAACTGACAGTAATGACTGAAGTGCCCTTGAGCGAGGCACCTAACCAAATGCTTCCCTGGGCGCTGTGGGTAGGGCCACCCACCGCTATGGGCAAGTGTGCTCACTGCCCCCTAGTGTGTGTATGTGGGTGTTTCAGTTCACGGATGGGTTAAATGTGGGAGACAAAATCCTCTGTGTGCAGCACAAATGGCAAAAAATGGCCCTAAACTCAAAATGGGCTCTACCAAATGGTTGAAGTCCTGTTTTACTGCCAGTGTTAGTGTATGGTGATTCTACGGTGGTGTGCTTGATTTATTGTGGCTTAATTACATAGTAGTTTGACAATACAGAGTAACTCTAAGACTGCAACACGTCCAGGATATTCCCGTCATAGTTACAGTGTCTCGCTTCTGATGTTTATGGCTCCACATGGCCAACCTCCAGCGTATCTAACTGACCTGTTCGTTTTCATGACCAGGGACTTGAGCTAACAATGTAAACAGGGTCGGTTTTAATTTCAGGTTGAGCTTTATTAATATGACTATGTATCTTTTTAGAAAACAGGAAGTGCTGTGAGCGCAGGAATGAAAGTCTGTATGTGTTTAATGTCTATTTACTTCTGAACTCTGATCCCGGACGCCCACGTCAAGTCAGTGAGAGGCTATTAATGAGCTCATTAGTCGGATCAGGTCTGTCAGATCAGCGAAAACTCCCAAATAGGCAGAACAGGAGAACTGCAGAACCAGAACTGGGAGTCACTGGTTTAGAGTGTGTTTCATAGAACACTGAACCTCTTTCTGTGTGCCCCCTAGTGGCCATTCCGCTAGCAGCATGTTAATCAGCTCGCATAGTTTTATTCTTACAGTCAAATTAAAAATATTAAATGGGGAGTGAAAAGGAGGGCTGAGAACATGTAGGTGCATATAGGTTAAGAACCATTATCGGTTCCCTAAAGAACCTTTCAATGGGTGGTTTGTTTGGGGAACCATTTTTTGGAGTTATGATGTGTAAGGAACCTTTTTAGGTTAAAGAACTTCTACATAATGTAAAGGGTATCAGTAGAACACTTAATTTGTTGAAGAACCCATTTTTAATCCTGAAAGAACCTTTCAGCAGATGGTTCTTTAGGAAACCTTGTTTTAATTTTTTTTTTAATTTGATGTGTGAGGAACCATTTATCTTAAAGAACTTCTACACAATGTAAAGGTTCTATGAAAAACCACTACATTGGTAAATAACCCTTTTTTCCCCGTAAAGAGCCTTTCAGTGGACGGTTCTTTAGAGAACCATTTTTGTAAATGAGAAACTGTAGAAAAGCCTTTTATGGTATGGGTTTAATGGATATGTAAAGAATCTAGGACAAGTTCTTAAATTGGTAAAAACCATTGTTGGTTCCTTTTAGAACTTTTTAATGGATAGTTCTCTGGAGAACCGTATTTGTAAATGAGTTGTTAAAAACCTCTACATGATGTAAATTGGTAAAGAACCACTTTTGCTTCCCTAAAAAAAACATTCGGTGGATGGTTCTTTAGGGAAACATTTTTTTATCTGATGTCTAAGGAACCTACCTGCATTATTTAAAGGTTCTAGGAAGAACCCATAAAATTGATAAATAACCGCTTTCCTCCTTAAAGAACATTTCAGTGGCTGGTTCTTTAGAGAACCATTGTTGTAAACGAGATAGCAGTGTGGAAACATTGTTGGACTTTTTAATGGACAGTTATTTAGAGAACCATTTTCATAAATTGGTAAAGAACCACTTCTGCTTTTTCTGAAGAACCTTTTGATGGAAGGTTCTTTACAGAATTGTTGGGGGTTTTTTTGTTGTTGTTTTTGTGTAAATATGATGTCAGTGTGAAAGAACATTATGGAAATGTAAAGAACACCGGCTAGAAAAAGTCCTCAAATGAGTACAAAACATTGTTGGTTCCCTTTAGAACCTTTTAATGGATAGTTCTTTAGAGAACCATATATGTAAATGAGTTATATGAGTGCAAACAACTTTTGTAGAGCTTAAAAACCTCAACAAATTGTAAATTGTAAAGTGTAAGTAAATTGGTAAAGAACCACATCAGCAGATGCTTCTTCAGAGAACCATATAACGTAGGGACTAAACGCTGGCGTCATGTGCTTTGGCGTCAGTTGTTTTACACACCCCATCTGAGGTGCGGTATGAGATGCAGCAGCACTGCTCTGCTCCTGTGAGGCGAGACTCAGTGCTAGAACCCGGCGAGCACCCGCAGCTCCACTCGTCAGTTCATGAGTGGGTGTTGCAGCTTAGTGATCCCCTCACAGTGCATGTGATTTTGGGACAAACGGTGAGAGCGTGAAATGTGCTCCGGTGCTGCGCTTGACACGCCGCCTGCCTTTGATACGTGTCAGGTTCTCTCACGAGGCTGAGCTGCATGAACAAAGACTTCAGCTCGCTGGGTTTCATCAACCTGCTCTCAGAGCCAGAGTGGAGGAAGCACAACAGCAGCAGCTCGGAACAAACCGGGCAGCGTGTGCAGACCCAGCGCTGCCATTGGCTTTATTCATTCTGAGTGAGTCACTTCCTCAGATCTCATTTCAGACGCCACTAAGCTGAACAGACACAGGGATCGATTAATTTGGCTTTTAGAAGAGATTGTGTTTTTGATTGGCTTCCTTTTGAAATGATGGGCTCCCGGAACAGCTGGTGCTGATAGATCCTGCAGATCAATGGGGGAGGATACTGCACCAGTTCTAACTTCTGAACCTGATGCCATGTAGGCTGACGCCCTAATGAACAAACAGACCAAGCTGGCAGTGAACTAGAGGGGTCTGGTCACACAGTGAAGTGTTGCTGATGCAAACATGGGAAGATTCCTTCCAGACTGATCCCAATCCCGATCCCGATCCATACACTGATCCTGTTTTTAAAGGGAACTCTGACTGTTATATACACCTTATATATAAAACCGTGTACATGTCTAGCACTATTAATATATGACATATAAGGTGCGTACCAATTGTGCACTTAATACTGATACCAACTAGATTCTGACTTAGTATGTGGTATATAATACAGTTATGAATGTCAAAGATCCGAGGAGAATTCCCTGTCGACTGGGATTTGTGGCACTGCTGGATAGACCGTACGCTTCCATACACCTGTAGATTCAGCTACTTCCTACACACTATGGCCTCAGGCACGCATGCCCAAATGCAGAGGAGCCAAGGACACCTGAATAGCACTTGGCACCTATGGTGGTGTTGGCCACAGCCTTTTAGTGACGTTTGAAGCTGATGCTGACAGCATGGTCATACCTCTAATTGCGTGTGACTCCTCCACCAGCACCAATAACAGCTGTGACTGGATTCGGTATGTACTGGACAAGTTTCAAGTCTTCAAGTCTTCCCTGGCACAATTCTGAGGAGAATTCCCTGTAGATTGGGATTTTAGCCACTGCTGGTAGACCCGAATGGCCTTACACTTCCATACACCTGCAGATTCAGCTACTTCCTTCACACTATGGTCTTTGGCACGCCCAAATGCAGTCACTCCTTTTAGCCAATCATTAACATCTGCTCTGGATCCATTTTCCACACATGGAACGAGACATTCCCTGCACTGTAGCACCTCTTCCCAATCTGTGGATCCTGTCACTCACACCCCGCAGGGATTTATAGCCCCATCATCCTCCTTGTTCAGCGCCATCTGCAGGAGCCTGAAGTTACTACCACCTTAAACTATATATATATATATATATATATATATATATATATATATATA
>JAVGWN010000411.1:0-14466 GCA_034552555.1 Semaprochilodus insignis
CTCTCTCTCTCTCTCTGTGTGATTCAGACTAAACAGTCTGGAGTAGCAGTATGAGTACCATGCTGACACAGAGCTGTGCAGAACACACACAGCGACCCTCACGCCTTTCAGTGTCTGATGCTTGCAAACATGGTCAGTCTTTGTTTGGGGTCTGTTCTGCCAATCACATACTGCAGGGCTGAAAGATACAGGAGCAGCATCCTCACAGGGAGAGATTTCCCTTCCCAGTTTAACCCAGCACTAGTAGTGTGGAAGTGTTATCAGGATCTTGAAGCATTGTCCCTTTTCATAGGGGAAGATTATAACTACTACCCCTTGGGAATCTAGGACTACCAGAAGGCCTGGAATGAGGCCTTTTGTTTTTCCTCACAAAGTTGGCTCCCCATTGGAAATAAAAACATGATTGGTTGTTTCCATAGTCAGTTGCTAATTATGTTGCTGATTAATCTGAGGCGGCCTCCAGAATGCCTAACCTGTAAGAGAACTTGCCTGGCTGCTGTATCTAGATACCTGGAGGATTCCAGCCCTCCAACTGAATGTAGGCTTTAAATATAATAACCTGGTAAAGTGAACCTGAAAATAAATGTGTATGAAATATGTGTATGAAATATGTATGTGGAATATGTATATGTATTAATTTTTCATTTAGTTTCCAGAAATCATTAGGCCTAGAAGAGCCTGAGGGTTCCCCACTGGAGGTTACACAATGCTAACTGCTACAATAGCCTCACAACTAAAGTCAGACGCTAAACTTGTCTTGGCTGATCAACTGCATTTACTGTCATGCAGGAAAAACTGTGTAAACTGGGTCTCTCTCTCTCTCTCTCTCTCTCTCTCTCTGTCTCTCTATCTCTCTCCCTCTCTTCTCTCTCTTTTCTTTCCTTAGCTCTGTCTTTTTCTTACTGTCTATGTCTCTCTCTCCATTTTTTTTTTTATCTCTATCTCTGTCTCCTTCACTCTCTCACTCGTTCTGTCATCACTCAACACTTTTATTGCACCAATCTGACCTTTTCTCACATCAGCCTGGAATTTATGGTGAGTGTGAGTGTAGGCTGTTCATCAGTCTTTATGCTTCAGCTGGTGAATGTTGTCCTCACAGATGATTGTGAGGTTTGAGAGTTAGGGCGTCTGTGCTAAGAAATGCAAATACTGTAATTAGACTGTGTTTAGGTTTGATAAGACCATACACACACACACACACACACACACACACACACACACACACAGATTGCCATTACAGATTGCTGTCTTGAACAGTCTGCCTGTGTTTTCAACACTTGCTACTTTGCTAGTTCTGTTTCTACTCCTAATAATTTTTAACAACAGGAAATCGCAATTTGCGTCACAGTTTGTTTACCAGAAATGCTTTCCTCCTTCAGTGGCCTTGTGCATTTTTGTTGTGCTAAATAACACTGTTAGTCAAAAGTTAGTCAATGAGGTGACGTGGTCAACATGGTTTCTGTCAGCTGTTATGAACTGCCTTTTTGACACCCCAGCCAGTTTCACAAGCATATAACAAACTTTAATAAAAACTTAAGTATTTAGTAGAGACACGGATACATATTTAAGTTATTTCTCCTTTTTGATCATAGTAACCATTAGAGTAGCACCCTGGGACCCATAACAGCTGATTAAATTCACCCCTGGTTAAATTCATCATGCTGAACTTATAACAGTGCAGGCTGACAGGGTGGATTATTTTATGCAAAACTGACGATTATCAAGATGTGTCTGATGGTGTAAACACAGGCTTGATTGACCCTGTTAAAGATGGGGAAAACAACAAATGATCAATACTGAATTAAAACAAACCTTGCCAGTTTTGGAACTCAGTTTCTTTGAAGGCTTAAATAATCTGACTCGCACTTAAAGCAACACTGTTATTCATAAAGAAACCACAGAAGAGGAATAGAAATGAAATGCATACAGTCAAGTGAGGATTTGCGTCATGGTTTGCTGAGTGAGATGCGTCATGGTTCGTAAGGTCATCTTGTAGAATAAGGAGATTAGATTTCATAAGGTTCACTCCAAAGTTCTCAAACAGGTGTAATTTCAGATAAGAGGATGTGTAATTGAGTCACTGAGTGACTTGGCATATCAACAGAAGTTTTGCACGTGTGTTGTACAATTTCAGTCATGTAAGTGGAGTCATTGTTGTACTTGGCCTTAAATTTTAATTCTAAATCTTAATTTACCTCAATAATGTTCCGCCCCAGTCCGATCCACAGCACCAATTTAACAATCCAAACTAAATGATCAATGCCTAAATAATACCCACCTTTCTAATGCGGTCTGTTTAGTTAGCTTGCAGCAACAATGACGGTGATGATCAAATCACTGCTAAAAAACAAAAATGGAAATAGCATTTTAATAAGCTGTCCAAGTTTAATTTCCCTGTTAGCACATTTCTTCACTAGTCTGTAGCTTCAAACAGCGTCCGAAAAGTTTTTAGTCTGCATAATCTGTGTATAATACATTGTGCTCATGCTAGCCTCACTAACCTTAAAGTGAACACAGCTGGCTGCAGAATGCAATATTAAAACCTGTTTAAGGTAATAAAAGTAGGGAGGAAGTATGTAAGCATAATGTAAGCATAAATGCATTAAAGGAAGGAGATGGGTTGTGAGAATGTAAACATTTTTAAGAGCTGGTCCAAACAAATATTTGAGAAATGACAGATATTTTAGTCTGTCTGTGTCTGTCTGTCTGTCTGTCTGTCCTTATGCAAGAGAGTTGGTGATACACCATAATGGTACACTAGATTAGTATCTGCATTCTAGCCTTAATAAACAGGCCAGGTGCCAGTTTGATGAGACCGCTCCACATTCAGTACTCTTTCTTAGCCACAGTCATAAATTCTAACAGTCTTAGTTTATGCTCCTTCTTTAGACGAATGCTGGTTAGGACTCCAATATGATATATTAAGTGCAAAACAAAATCATCCAGTGAACTTCAATCAGAAATCATAACTTTTTTGTTCTGAGTAAACCTCTTATCAGTAAAGGTTTCTCGATGATAGGTGGGTACGGTTGGAGGGGGAAGTAAAGCATGACAATATTGGTTAGTGTTATGTTATCTGCCTATTACCGTAAATTTGATGTTTATAGGGTAAACATTTACAAGAATGAATATGAGTACAAAAATAGTTACTTTTTAAATTTATATTTAAAAAGATGAAAATAAATAACCTGAATAGTGATTAGTATAATTTAGCAGTCAGTGGTGTTCATAAAAAAAAATTGTGCTCAAAACCTTTTTTTTAAACACGTGTAGAAATATTTACACCAGATTTTCTAAGTCACTGACAGTTTTGAAATAGCGGTATATGTGTACAAGCAATAAAAATACAGACTAGAAACTGTATAAATCATAGAACTGTAAATATATTACAGTATAAACGTTGCAGAAAATATCTGAGCCGTCATACAGTGAAAACTCTCAGTACTTTATAAAAAAGCAACAACAATGAGGTTATATGAACATTACTGTTTATTTAATTTTTCATTTGTCCACCCAAAAATGTGGTTTAATGGAAGCGACCCATGTAGTCAAAGCAGAGTGGTGGAGTCTTTGGAAGTAGTGAGCTGCAGCTGTTTGCATCTTCTGATGAGTGAAAACACAGATTCTGAACCGTTAAAGCAGCAGGGTGGGTTTTTGCTCATACACAGAAACCTCACCTTCGCATGACCTTTCAGTAGGGCTTTAATTGCATGCATGAATGAGTCAAGTTTGTCTGGCTAGAGTGAGTGCATTGAGCTTGTGGCCAACTGTGTTAAACCTCAGCACGCTCTTACTGGGGAATCAAAGGCAGCCCTGCCTCCTTTCCTCCTGCGTCTCTCACAAAACCGAAAGCATGCCTGGATTTACTCACCAGGGGACGTGACACAGAGACTGACTAAAGAAGTGCTGGTAGGTGGTACTTGATGAGTCATCGACATTTCTACCTATCCAGCAATTCTGATGATCGGTAGAAATGCATGTGAGTGTGACCACAAGGAAACAAGATTGGATATTGCAATCAGTGTCGGCAGAGAAAGAGCTGTAATGGCTGAGTGTGATTGCAGATGGCTGTACTGAGCGGTTGCATGTATGGGCAGGCTCTTTAATAGAGATGGATCCGATAAACATGTGATATTTATTGAGCTCATAAATCTCTGAATAATGATTCTATCAGCATGTTTTAGCTGGCATGAGCCAAAACACAATACAGTACAATTCCTGAAGCTGTCGCTTAAGGGTATGGGTGACTACCTTGCTGAAAAATGGAATTCATGCTGGTCCATGCTGGTCCACCAGCAAAAGCTTGCTCAAAGCACAACGAACGACCAGCATTGTGTGTTTTGAACAGGTATTTCAGCATAACTCATAACTCTGTAGACCTGCTGACTTTACCTCCAGCCCTGTCCCAGCATACCTCACTGTGCTTGCAAGATGCTCCTGAAGAACTTTTTTTAGCTGCATGAGAATTTATTGGAGCAGTTTTTGGATCACTTGACAAAGGAGCGGAGGGACTTTGGAACTTGTGGTGTTTTAGTAAGACCTATGTCTCAGCAAATGTGTTTTCTGCTTCTTTTTATTCATATTTATTAACCCCATCACAGTGCATCAAAAGCACTCAGTTCACATTGTTTGTTGCTGTGTAAACAGCTTACAGCTGTGGAAAATAATTGTGATCAGCTCCAATAAATGTCTTAATCCCTACTTGAAAGTTAAGAGCACTGAATCACTGGTAATTGATGTCTGTTTATGCACAACTTTAGCTGAGAGTCTCACTCTAGCTGTGCTGCTGTTGTGTGGAGTGATGGAGAATGAGGCTAAGGGGCCAGTGGTGAGCTTGAAGAGTTGAAACGACACACACACATACAGACAAACAGACGTGTGCGCACCCCCCCCCCACACACACACACAAACTTGCTTTAAGACATGCTTAGAGCACACACTCCCCTACTGACCAGAATTGGTGTGTGTGTGTGTGTGTGTGTGTGTGTGAGACAGAGGGTGAGTGGGAGTTTTACTTACACACACATGAAAACACACTGGAAGCAGTATGTTGCCTTGACAACCGGACAGTTTGACGGAGGGAGCTGGAGCTGGAGATTGTGGAGTCTCGGAGGCTGAGGAGCATCCTGAAAGTCCTCTCGTGTTGAGTGCGAATACAGTATTAAACTATCAATAAAGATGGTCTGTTTCCTCAGACTGAAATCACAGAGCTGTCCAATCCTACAGCTACAATCCTACAGAGTCATGCGTTCATAAAGCAGAGAATAGTTAGTCCCAAGCATTCAGTAAGTGACCTATCCATGCTCCGCCCACATATAATGTTTGGTAACAACTGTTGCTAGGTTGGACAAGCTTACCAGAAAGTGAGATGTCATGTGATCAATTGTTGATCCTTCACAAGCTAACTCTGCTGTGTGTTGTAGTCTTGATGCGTAATAGCAAGCCCACTATTAGTCTTCAACACTTTAACAGGACCAGACATTCAAAACATGGGCTACTACTGTTTAAGTAACTCACTTGCCAAGCTTGCTGGTATGTGTGGGGTATTTTGGCTGGTTGACGGTCTTATGATGTCAGTTAAATAGAGCTCTAAAGTGGTGTCATCTTTCTTGAGTCTGTGTCATGTTAGGGTCTCTAAGACAGAAATAAATGTCGTTATTGGAAAATCACTGCAGTCGCATCCTGTGATAAGCTGAAACTTTCCAAAGCTGACGTGTTTTGACTTATAGACCTTTTTCCTCTGATTGTCTCCGGATCCTCAAGGTAAATAAAGGAGCAGCATGTAAGATCACTCAACCCGTCAAATTCATGCTCCAAACAAGATGAAGATGGCATATCATCAGCAAGTTGTGGTGTCCACCCCTATTATAAGAAATGCCCAGTTCCTCCTCCTCAGTGTTAACATTAACGGCTGTTTATATACCAGTCTAGATGAAACATTGTAAGTTCAGCTTTATATTTCACCATTTAACTGGCCAAGAGCGTCTCCAGTGGTGGCAAGCAGCACCAATTGTTAAGTCTGGTTCGCTTCCATTTATATCACTTGTTTTCTTTACTAAAAAACTTGGTTTCTTGCCAGAAGTGGGCAGCGGCGGTCACAGAGCTTCAGCCCTTGTTGCATTTACTGTTTGCTGGTCCTTTCATTGATTACCTGTCCTTAAATGTTCTAACTTGGAGCAATACCTTCAGCATGAATGATCACAGGTCGGAATACGCCACCAAGGAAGCAGTGCTATTTCTTCATCCTCTCATGTTGGACTGATGGCAGGCAACACTACAGTGACTCACTCTCACCTCTTGATGTACAAAGTGATATTTTGAGACAGGATGGGCCAGAGCTAGTTGGCTAGCATACTATTTTCAGTAGAAATCTCTGCCCTGGACATACATACCATCGAAGCTGTTATTTCTTCACATTCTGTTGATAATTTGAGGTCATTTTGAAATGTTTTAATCTGAAAGTTTTATAAATTACTCCTTTAAGGGGCTGATTATATGAATATTGAAGTAAACAAATTGTGGGACTTTGGGTCACAAGATGTGACATACAGGAAAACAGTTTAGACCTAATGTATGCAAGACATTGTCGTGCAATGACACAGACTTCTTGTGTAGCTATGTTGGCTTGCATGTAGCAGTGTCTTTGAAGGGAGAATATTGCATGTGGTAAAACGCCTACTTTTGAAATATTTTTGTTTATCACAGAGCACAGTGGGAGTGCTACAGCATACTGCATCACACGTTCTAGAGCACTGCACTTTAGAACATCCTGTTGAAGGCACTAGAACACTAAGCAGAGCCTTTGGATTCAGATGAATCAGACTTTAGTCCATTTCCCGCTTGTGTCTCAGCAGTGTCTTTCTTTGAAGTCCAGGATGAATCAAAAGGAGGTGTGTGTGTGTGTCTGTGTGAGGGTGTATGAGACCAAGTGAGTGTGTTTGGTCCAGCTGCAGTAGACATCAATGGATCAGAGGAGGTGCTTTTAAAATTTCTGTGACAGTTTCAGTTCATTTTCATCCCCCCCTCTCTCTCTCTTTAGGTGAAGCACAGGATCACAGGGCAGGTCATGGCACTGAAGATGAACACTCTGGCCAGTAACAGAGCTAACATGTTGAAAGAGGTGCAGTTGATGAACCGACTCTGTCACCCAAACATCCTCAGGTTAGATCACCACAACACTGCACTATAAAGTTCACATTTACTCATTAACAAGAAGCGACAGCACCAATCTGATACCAGGTGTCCTTTAGTGCACAGGGACTCGAGTACCTCTGTTCAAGGTATTAACTGTCCAAGGTGCCAGTGTTCGAATACTGACATCACTGGGTATTCGTTCTCTGTATCACAGGAAGTCAGAGTAAATATAGAGACTATTCAAAGAAACATGACTTTTAGGGTTTGATGGAGTTTTGTTTGCCACTCTGAAGTGCGGATACCTAAAAATAAGCATGTTAAGGATAATATAATTGGTGTTCGCTGCATCCCGAAACAATATAAATATATTGTTCTGACAATCTAGCATTTATCCATTCAGGAGACGATGTGTTGTTTAGGACAGGTCCTCATCAGCATCCAGTGCTGTACTAGTTAACTAGTATCATTTTAGCTCTCGCCTAAAGAAGCAGCTTCTGTTACTCATCACGCACAAAACAACCAATTTCCTCGGTTTTTGTTTGAAATGATAAAACGTGTATAAATGAATTCCTCTGTGAGCTCATCATATCATCACCTCAAAAAGTCAAGGCCTGTGTTAATTTTTGGCCAAGGACCGTTTCCTTCCATGTGGATAAACAGATATCCGTTCATTAGACACTCAAATACCAAAATTAGCCAGAATGTTTATCTGTAGTAGCTGTATGGAGCTGATGTTGGCAGAAATGCTTATTGTAGTATTGTAGTTAGCTGGATGACCCAAGCTCTTAATAAAAATGAATGCTTATTAATTAATTGTTATAGAAACTGTTCAGGAGAAGTTCAAGTTTACACTGTGTATGGGCAAGTTTTCATGATTGCATCATTTGAAGGAGACCCATTTAAAGGGACTCAATTTCAGTGTTGTTGATAATTTTATTTTTGGCGGTCTGCTTTAATAGATTTACATGCTTTAATTTTCAGCCTGTCTGAAATGCTCTGTTAGTGTATATGTGGTACTGCACACAGAAAAACAAAACATTGCAATGCATATCGTATATTGTGAAAATGCCTTGAAGTGTCATGATATAATATTATTGCCCACCGCTGCCATGGTTTGTATTGGACTGGTTGTGTGTTCCTTTGGCCCTGCTGATATCAGAGCTCTGCATGGTGTTTTACTTGACATATGAAGGACTACTGTGGGCCCTGACACACATCATTAGACAGCATTTAGCTGAGTTTTGAAATAGGAAATCCTCGAGACCTGTTACAGTTTGCAGTGTTGCAATAAGTTTTGAAATATGTTTTGGTCCTTGTGTGTGGTTTATGCATCCTCATTGTGTCTGCTTGGTCACTTCTGCAAAAACTTAAAGGTTTTATCTGCTTCAGTTCTGTTGTATTTATGGGTATATGAACTTTGTGTGTGTGTGTGTGTGTGTGTGGGTGTGTGTGTGTGGGTGTGTGTGTGTGTGTGTGTGCGTGCGCACGTTGTGCACTCCTCAGGTTTGTGGGAGTATGCGTACATGAGGGACACCTCCATGCTCTCACAGAGGTATGGTTCAATTCCACAGAAACACTTGTGCTGCAATGTAGATTGCAGAAGCAATCACTTTTAACCCTTTCTCAAGAATGCCAGTTTGATGAAAGTTGCCATGTCAGGTGGAAGTTGTGGATTAAAGGTCCCATATCATCAAATTTTTCTTGCCTCCTATTTTTAAAATGACAGTATCACTTCCACCTTCAGTACAAAAAGTTGCCATATATTAACATTCAGTCTGTGTGTGTATATCTGTGTTTTACATGCCTGTGTGAATGGGCCATATGTGTTTTGCATGTGTATAGTACATTAACGGTGGAAATCTGGAGCAGCTGCTGGACAGTGATGTGTATCTGTCATGGTCTGTGAGGATGGGGCTGGGTCTGGACATCGCCAGAGGACTGCAGTATCTCCACAGTAAAGGCATATTCCACAGAGACCTGACCTCTAAGGTACACTAGCACTCCTGGGCATCCGCAGCAACAACATACTGTTACGCCTAATGCTGCACATACAGTACTGTGCAAAAGTCGGAGACCACCCTTCATTTATTTAATTTTCAAAACAGCCATAAAGTACAGTTTATTCGTTTTTCAGGAAATGTTTCTGATGAGATTAGATATGAGATCAAAGATGTACATAATGAAGAGGAAAATCAAGGGAAAGTGGCATGAGTTCAAAAATGGGTAGACCACCAAAATTGGCACGATTAGATAAACAGTACTTAAGGCTTTCAATAAGAAAATCTTAATGGAGAAAATCCAGCTCCACTCCTGCTTCAGGTCAGAAAACATCCACATCCAAGAATGTGTAGTCTTTACTAAGAAAAAGAAATGGGCAGGGAAAAAAGAACGTTAGTAAATTCAACAAAGATGATTCTATGTTCTTGGAACAATTGACTGACCACCTCAGAGTCCAGAAATAAGTTGGACTTATACTGCCTAAAATAATTTAGAAGCCAGACGTGACAGGTTGTAGGGAATTTTTTAGCCCATGTCAAATGTCTTTACGTATTAACGTCACACATGCAGGCTCAGATGTCTTGGCTTGATGTCTGAGTTCTTAATACTGATGAAGAGTGTTATGTTCAGATAGCAGGTAACAGTAGCTCAAATCTGGTTTTCTCACCAAGTCTGATTTTACTTGTGAAGCTGTTCACACTGCCTTTTAAATGTCGCCTGTGTCTGACATTAGTCTGAACGGGTCATGCTCCTGAACTGACCCGCATGAGCAAAAGACCACATGCTTCTCGTGGCACGCACACTCACTCAGAGTTAAACAATGACTGCTGATGGACGCAAGTCCACTCCTGATTTCTGTTTCATCTTCACCAGCATCCATGAGAGATCACAAAGATCCAATGACCGACAGTCGGGCTTATCTCCGAGAACATGTTTGAACCTGTTGTAAAAAGGGCATGTTATTCGGCCAAGACCGTTTCTTTAGTTCATGTCTTTGTTTTCTTTAAACTTCAGATTTTTTGTCCTTTACCCTGTGGACTCATTGGGACCTCGTTCGACCATTTCTTTTAAGATCTCTTCGAATGCGGAGCGGTTGAGAAGCACTTGAATTTTTTTTTATACAGAAACATCAGCCCAATGTTTATAATTTCTTGGTAGCATGAAATTATGATCACTGTCTACCTGGATTGACATAAGTCACATAAATTCTGATCTGTCTGTTTAGAGTCGCATTGCCTCATATTGTATTGGATTTCAATACCACATATAAAAAGTGTCCCAAATCGGAATTGAAAATGTCCCACATCTGTGTCACATATGAGGAAAATTATTTGGAATATTTGGAATAAGGAATTTGGGCTACTTTCACCTGCTGTTTAAACATAGCCAATGTGATGACAGTAGTATGTAAATCATTTAATCCTCAGAGGCACAATCATGTCCACTCACAGTAATTATATAGCGTTATAAGCGTCACTGCTGTGTGAGAATGGTCCAACCACATAATACCTGCTCAATTGTGGTCCTACGGTGGTCCCTTCCTATTAATGGATGCGGTGGAGGGGAGGCTGATAGATTGTCCAGCAACAGATGGGCTACAGTCAGTAAATGTAAACTTACACATGTACCTATACACCTATATGATAAAATGGCCAATGAGTGTAGAAACAAGGTAGGTGTACCCAATAAGCTGGCCACTCAAGTGTACATACACAAATATGCATGCACACACTAATGTATGTCTGTCTGTGTGTTTGTAGAATTGTCTGGTGCGTTGGGAAAATGGCGTTTGCACGGCTGTTGTTGGGGATTTTGGTCTGGCAGAGAAAATTCCAGATTACAGGTCAGTAAGTTCTTCTCTAATCTTCATCTGAGTTGGCTGCAGGGCGCAGAGAGGGAATGTAAATAACGTTTTAAGAGGCTATTTTTCAGATTTGTGTCACAGTCCTGCTTCAGAAGAGATGGGAACTGAAAGATTTGATTACTTTTCTGCATACGTATGCACTCTTAAAGTCTCTCTTTCACAGTGGTGTGATTGATATCTACACAGTAGACGTCATTTCAGAGTTTTTATCAGCATCGATTGCTCTTTGCAGAGCTGATCTGGCTTGCAGTCGGAGTGGCAGTCTTAATGCAGGCTTGCAACAAAGCAAGCATGTGCACAAAAGGGCCTGAAGGCCTGCCCTTTTGCCCTTAAACAGTATAGGTACCCTCGTGGTTGGCATCTATAATACCTTTATTATTATTATTATTATTATTATTATTATTATGGCCATGTTTCAAGAACTGTTTTGGCAAATTAAGGCTCATCCAAGTTCTGGAAAAAGAACCAGTGGTTTGGCTCAGGTTCCACAAGTTTCATCGCTCTTAGACACACCCTCTGTGAAGATTTCCACCCTGTTATGAAGCGTTCATCAGCACTCCACTGGAAATCTTGCTAATTGAACACTAACAGTCAAAGTTTCACCTTCCTTTATTTCTTGCCTGTTATGAATCACATCCTACTGTTGGCAATAAGTGTAGCTGGTAACTTCCTTAAATCTAAAATTTCGCTTATTGTTAAAGAAACGGAGGGATTTAAGGCTTTGCAGAGCTCTTACTCATACCTTGTTTTTTTAAAGCCATTAAACTGCATAGTGTTGCAGCCATGGGTGCTGGAGATTGGGATTCAACTCCCTGCTTAGGTAATAATGCTAGTGCCTTGGGAAACCATTAACTCTTGGTTTGAGGTGTGAGGGAGAAACAGTATATCCTTCAGTTTTTCTCTATTGAAAGATCATTAATAGATTCACACAGTGTCATAATTGGATTGGCTTTGTGTTTCCTCTACTGTAAAATAAACTCATGTATATTACAAACACAAAGACAATATAAAGCTGGATACTTTGGCACAGCTTGGAGGATGTAAGAAATTGCAGGATCTATTTGCAAACTGGTCACAGATTTTCTGTATATCAAATAATAGACCTGTTCTTGTAGTTAACATACCCTACCTAAGACTGAATGTTGCTAAGTGGCTAACAGGCTAATCCAGTAACTGTAAAGGTTCAGCATGAAAAGTATTTATTGAACATAGCAGCAGCGGAGACTGCCACCCAGTGCTGCCAAACAGCTAGGATAGCAGGCGGGTCATAGACAGCCACACATTCCACAGTGAAGGTAGGCACTACCACTGCACCACTACCCCACCAAACAGCCCCTCAAACCAGTACAACGTAGTCCCTTAAGCTCTTGGCCCCAACTCTTGGATCCATCCTCTGGTCTTGATCTAGAGCCTCAACAGGTTGTCTTCCTGCCAGACTCCACTGATGAGACTCGGTGTGCCACCTCGACTGCTGTCCTTGCTGCCAGTCTTAGTTGTGCTGCTTTCTACTTCGCAGTCCTTGGCTGGGCTCCATTCTCTCTGCCAGTTTACAGCAGAGTTCCCAGTTTTCTTGCAGTCTGCTATGGGGCCATCCCACTTCTGACACCAAATGTGGCATTGGCCTGCAATTACTGCACCACAAGAACATTGCCCCTCAAGCACATTTATGCAGCTTCAAGCGATCAGTGCCAGCTATTTACAAGTCTCTTATTGCGTGTACTACATTACTCATTGTGCTCCATGCTCGCCGATCCACAGGGCCACACCACCCCCGCATCTATGGTCAAACGATCCAGTAATGGGACTCTACAATGTGCTATCCCAGAGTACCACATTTAGATTCTCAGCATTTTCTGCACAAGTGTCCCAGTGACTGAATTATGAAATCATTATTTGCCTCTGGCTTTCGAGCTGAATTCCAGAGTGACTCTGCTGTAATGATGGAGAACAATATGCTGTTTGCAGTATGCTGTAATTTATAATTAAAGCTTATTCACATTTATAATTTTCCAGCTCCCAAAAAAATATGTACACAAAGGACTGTTGTGCAGAAGTGTCTGCTGAACGGTGAATGTTTAAATGTAATGTGTTAGTTTATGATCTTGACATTTACTTGCTGTGGCCTTATTCTGTATTGGTTTTCAGCTTCCCCTTTAACACTCGGACAGAAACGTGCACCAGCGCACACACTCTTATATAACAGTGTTGCTAAACACGGGCAGCTGCCTGTGTGAGAGTGAGTGTTTTGAATGTGGCTGGTGCTCTGTTTCCGTTCTGTGTTTGTGTACGACTTCCTAATGTTTCCATAAGTGTGTGTTATGCTTGAGCTGGAGCGTGTGTGTGCTTGCGTGGCAGTGCTGATCCTGATGCATGCTGGACTGAATTGGGGTGTGTGTGTGTGTGTGTGTGTGTGTTTGCCCCCCCCCTCTTTATTGGTACACAGGTGTTTGGCTATATACATAATTTAAGGGTGTCTCGAGTGACAGACAGAATGTTGTCCCACTGTGTGTGTGTGTGTGCGTGCATTGCAGTGTTGGAGGTTTTTGGAAAGCTCTCCTAATAAGGTCAAACTATTCCAGCGAGCTGCTGCTGACTGCGTCTCCACCAGCACTTCCCCAAATGGTGTTTACACTGCAAGCTTTGTGACACTTAGCACACTTTTTCTCTCTCTCGCTTGTCTGGCTTCTCTCTCTCGCTCTCTCTCTCTCTCTCTCTCTCTCAAACTCTTTTGCTGATTTGCTCGCTCTGTCTCTGATTCGTTCTCTGCTCATTTCTCTCTTATGTTTTTTAGACTGTCTTTCTCTTTTGCCTTTTTTGCTGTCTTCTCTCTCTATCTCTCTCTTCTTTTTCTATTGCTGTCTTTTATTCTGTCTTTTTTGCTCTCTCTCTCTGTATCTCTCTTCCTCTTTTTGCTCCCCCCCTTTCCTCTATCCACACTTCCTTTTCTCTCTCTATCTTTTTTTTTGCTGAATCTATTTATATTTTGTATTCCTGGGCCAGTATGAAATATCAGTGAGGAAGTAGCTGTTTTTGTCAGTTATGCGGTTTCTACTGGCTTTCCACACAAACACATTTAAAAACACGCACGCACACAAACACACACACACAAACAAATTAATATCCTAAAGAAGCAAGAGAGGATAATGTAGCTACAGGTGATGACTGAGAGGATAGTGTATGTACAGGTGATGTTGACTGAGAGGATCGTGTATTTACAGGTGGTGATGACTGAGAGGATAGTGTATATACAGGTGATGACTGAGAGGATAGTGTATGTACAGGTGGTGATGACTGAGAGGATAGTGTATGTACAGGTGATGATGACTGAGAGGATTGTGTATATACAGGTGATGACTGAGAGGATTGTGTATATACAGGTGATGATGACTGAGAGGATAGTGTATGTACAGGTGATGATGACTGAGAGGATAGTGTGTATACAGGTGATGATGACTGAGAGGATAGTGTAT
>JAVGWN010000412.1:0-14464 GCA_034552555.1 Semaprochilodus insignis
TCATTCTTGAGTCCCCACTTGATATCAGAAGGGCAGTCAAATCTGAACAAGTTGAATCTCACATTTTCTCTTTTTGACATCATATTAAAAAACTGGTTGTCTTATTTCACAATTTGTGTGTTGGTAGGTGCTTTGGTAGGCATTTAAATGTACCCACAGCAACTCAGCCACAAAATGGCAGACCATGTAAAGTTACAGAGCAATGTCTCAGAGTGCTAAGGTCTATAGTGTGTAAAGGTTGCAGCTGCTCTACTGACTCAGTAACTGCAAACCTCCTCATTAACATCAGCACAAAAACCATGGCCGAGAAGTTGCCTGTAAGCCTGTAAGCTTGAGATGTGTCACAGTGTTTATGTACAGCAGCTTTTTGCTGAAATTCCATGAACACCATTCTTGTCCTGTGTTTTTCTAATAGTGAACACATAAACAAAGTGTTGTTGTAGTTTGTAGAGTCTTCTATAGGCCTTTTACTGGAGTGGTGTTAACAGGACACCTACTCCTAGGGAGAGTAGGAACAGTCCTGAATTGTTTTCATTTGTAGACAGTTTGTCTTGTGGATTGCTGTCCACCCAGATATTCAGCAAAGCTTTTGTTTTCCAGTTTCAACATTCTTGGGAAGAACAGATTTACCAGTAACCAGTCTTTGTTGGCTGCTTTTATGTAATAGGCAAAGACGCTTGTAGACTTCTCCTTGATTATTAACACAGAGGTTCACTTGCTTTTCTAGATAGATAGATAGATAGATAGATAGATAGATATACTTTATTGATCCCGAAGGAAATTTAGCAGCCAATAGCAGTTTCACAATACAGCACAGTAAAACAAAATAAAAAAAGGTTGTACAGTATGAACCTAAGTGGGTAGGTACCGGCTCAGCAAATATTATTAACTATTAAACTATGAACTATAAATAGTACAGTCTGCTTTTCTAACCTGCACTGTGGATGATGCAAAATGTGCTCAATAAAAGACATGAAATGTCCAACTATTTTTGTGTTATTAGTTTAGTTTATTGTAACTTAGATAGGAATCAGACCACATTTTATTAGTAATTAATGCAGAAACTAAGGTAATGCAGAAACACAGACAATTCCAAAGAGCCAAAAACACACTATATATATAGCATTTTCTCCCACCAGAGTATAAAGAGATCAGACTCACTGAGGGCTGTGATGGGAATCTGGAGGTGTTCTACAATGGAACCTGGGGTAATGTGTGTGACAATGGAATAACTGAAGAAACAGTTAGCTTGATTTGTCAAGAGCTGAGCTGTGGAGGAACCGGGACTGAGAGTCCTGCAAAAGCAAGAGTGGAATCAGCTCCTAACTGGCTGGATAATCTGAAATGTAGGAAACATGACTCCACTCTGTGGCAGTGTCCATCTTCATCCTGGAGACACAACAATTGTGATAATCACAAAGAGGTGGCCCGCATTACCTGCTCAGGTCAGACATTTTCTATAATGTCAGCTTTATTCTCTATTATTATTTAGCATTTCTAAAACATACATAACTAAATAATGAAATGGAATGTATAGGAGTGCTTTTATCTGAAAGTAGACATAATGATTAGTGAAATGAAAATCTGAGAATTGTGAGAACAAACTAGCAATGAAATGTCATTGATTCAGTGGTAATGGTAAAACATTTTTCTATACTCTCAGGAAAGAAAGAAAATCTTGGGCTGCAAAACTGTCTGAAATGCTTCTCATTTCCTAACCAGAGACAAAGCTCGGGTAAGAACACTTAAGCAATAAGACGAGTGTAAAAGTGTTCCTGCACTCCAAAGCTTAGTCCACTACTTTATTCTTAACTGTTTTCCGAAGTCAACCTCAGGTAAACTTGAATTTTGCAACTGTTTACCCCAGACATCTCTTCAAGTAGTAAAATACATGCTGTACTGTGAGTTCTGAGACTACAACAATCTCAATGTGTGTTACCCTGTGTGTTCTGTGTGATGTAGTGCACCTGCCTCTAAGGCTATGGGGAAATAAAGGAAGCTGCTCTGGGAACCTGGAGGTGTATCATAACACTGAGTGGGGGTCTGTCTGTGATGAGCAGTGGGACATCAGGGACGCTCAGGTGGTCTGCAGGCAGCTGGGCTGTGGGCCGGCACTGAGTGCTGATGGGAGTTCTGTCTTTGGTGCTGGTTCAGGGCCTGTCTGGCTGAACAGAGTGAAGTGTAGAGGGAATGAGATTCACCTGTGGGACTGTCCTCATTCCCTGAAGAACCACACTGACTGCTCCCACAGACAACATGCTGGAGTCACCTGTGCAGGTCAGAGGAGCTACTGACTATCAGGGTTCAAAATTAAAACTTTTCTCTTTATGTTAACTGTGTGTAACACAACTGTGATTACTCTTAGCAACATTCTCTTAAATTCAGAAATTCAGTGCCCAGTTATCAGTTGTGTGTTTTTATTACATAAAGTATTCAACCCCCTTCATTTTTTCTTCATTTATGTTGTAGCATTACTCTAAAATGGGTATTTTTTACTCATCAGTCAGCAAAAATACTCATCATAAAAAGGGTCCAGACCCATTGCTCATTTCAGCATGTCAATGAGCATATCAATGTGTCCAACCACACTTTCATCTAGATTGAAGCCCAAGAATGCATCAACACAAGGTGGAATATACATTTTATAGAGAAGCCAGTTGTTGCCACCAATAGGTTTTGGCTAGTAGCCAACTATACCAGCTATTAGTGGTAGGTGGTTGCCAAGCAGATCAGGTTATTAGCTTTGTCAAGCATTGTATGCCCACTTGTGTGATCAAGAGATATTATGCGAACATTCCAAAAGTCACGGAATAGCAGTACGTAAATTAATTGTGAAGTGATGTGTCCTCAGCGACGGCTTGGGAAAGCCCACACCTGTGTAAGTTGTGAGGTGTTATTTTGTGAGGCTAGCTGGCCAGCGTGCTTATGACAAGACAACATGAATTAGCAGATTTTAAACGAGGTATGCTGGGGGGTGCCAGGTGGATGTGACATTCTATGTCTGAAGTTGTGCGGGCATTTAATATTCCTTAATCCACAGTGTCACACGTGTCCAGGAAAAAGCAGTGCCAATCGCACTGGACAGTGCAGTGGCCGCGCACGGGTGCTTAATGCTTGTGACCGGTGGTGTCTGGCTAGAATTGCGTGTGTTAACGGACAAGTCACATCCACATTCAATGCAGGAGGCCCCACATACAGATCCCACAGGTCAGTGCAACATTCATCAGCTTCCATGAGAAATGGGAGCAGACGACCCACCAGAGTGCCTTGTTGACACCAGACAAAGCGCCTCACCTGAATGTCATTGGCCAGTTCCTGCTACGTTTGCAGCCCTTCATGAACAAATTGGATAATCAAGTGGATAATGCACTGTGCCTTCGGGCTCAAGTTGTCCAGAATTGGAGAGTTCACCCAACGTGAACCCATTTACAACATTGCCCTATCGTCTCTCGTTCAAACTCTGATAATTAACGTCAACATATCATGTGTTGTGTTCAATTTATGTGTTCAATTTATGACCAATTTACATATTGCTATTCCATGGCTTTTGTTATCTCACTTATAGACACTTAAATAACTAGAGTTGAAAAGCTTTTTAAAAATGCATTTTTTCAACATTTTAACACATATTTAATAGTTGTGGCAAATACATTATTGTCCAGAAGTTGCTGGAGAATGAGGTACACATGCTGTATGAGTTTCTCTATTTTATACTTTATTCTATCAAAATATTGTCAGTGTAGATGATCACCCAGCTGTCAGTCCTGTGGTTGTGGACATGAATAAAACTCTGGATCACTGAGGGGGTGATAGATAGCCCATATGATGTAACCAAATACTCATTATATCCCCCGGTGGCAATGAAGTCAGTTTATAACACGATGTGGAAACTTTTTCATGTTTTTGTTATGCCATATTTTTACAGATTTGATGAGGAAAAAGATTAAGGCTTCAGTGTAATGATGAAAACACAAAGGGGCTTGAATAATTTTAAATACACTGTAAATAACAGAAAGGGATTATTGTTATAAATCTGCTTGCCAAGAAATAGACTGTACTTGAAAACTCTGATTTTACTGATTACCTCAGTTGGCCTGACTAAATTTTCATTTTTACAGAAACAACTATGACCCCTACTAGTACATCCAATATAAACACCACTTGGATTACAGGTACTCTTTTTGTTTGTTTCAGAAAAAAAAATGTTCCCCAAATGTTTCTAAATACACACATCATTATAAGAGTAGTTGCAACCAGAAGAAACTGTCATATTGCAGTGATATTGGGGAGGAAGATAAAGGTTACCATGAACAATAAATGATGATACATTTAGACAGATATGGGCTATATTTATTGAGCTACACATACAGAAGTATAGTCTCTCAGTATGGTGTTGGGCCGTCAACAGGCAAACGTCTCGGTTCCTAATGGTGTGCTGTGATAATCCATCCCATGCAGCTTGAATACTCTCTCACAGTTCCTGCAGATTTTGAGGTAGGGATGGAGGTGGAGTGGCACCAGGCCCTCTTTGCTGCGTGACAACAAACCGTTCATCTTGGCATGCAGCCATCTGCCAATGGAGCTGGCACTAACAGGATGACTCATGGAGGGCATTACTGCTCACTGAATGTCCGCAATCATGGCTGTTGGGTCAGACAGGTCCTTGCTTATGTCACATACACGGCAGAGTGTGAAACTTGAATCATTCACATGTCTCACAATGTCAACCCTTGTCAAAGTTTCATTCTTGTCAGTTGATTCATTCTGGGTGCAAATATTTGTGCAACTATTCTTCGATGATGAGTATATTACGTTTCACTGAGCATTTTGAGATGTGTTTATATTTTGGTCTTTTATTTACAGTGCCTCAGACCGTGTCCACAACAGTAACTTTTCTGCAGATTACATCACCAGCTGTTCCATCAATCTATACAGTGTCTCTCCTGGTTCTGGGAGTCCTGCTCCTCCTGGCCTTAGTGCTTCTGGTTGTGCTGCTGTGCCAGAACAGAGTGCTCAGGAGAGGTAGAAAGATTCAAAGATCATCTAACAATCTACTTTCTGTACATTCTTTAAGCATCATCCTTTAGTCTGTCTATCAGCAGTGTTGGGGTAACACATCAGAAAATGATGCATTATAGTATTAATATTGTAAGTGTGTTACAGTTACTGATTTAATGCAAATTGCATTAATTGTATTACTAATATGACGTTGGTATTATTTAAAGGCAATGTATTTAAGGATGTTTTCAGCACTACAGTGATTAAAAAAGGTATTCAATCTTAGTTTTCATGCTTTGATAGGATATAACACTGAATCACAATGTATTTATTTTTTATACTGATCAGCAGAAACAAACAATACATTTGAATTGCATAAGTACTCACTCCTTTAATATGAACATGCTAAGCCATAAATGGTGCAGTCAATTAGTGTTAGAAATCACATAATTTGTTTAACAGAGCACCTGTGTGCAGTTAAGGAGTTCCAAGCAATTGTACAATCTGGAAGGTCCAACTTCTGGAGAATCCCTATTGAGGCAAAACCCACACGAGTGGTTCAAAATCTCAGGCCCCGCAGATGCTTTTCTGTGGCCCTGGAAGGCTTTTGAGTGTAAAGTGAATTCAGCAAAATACAGGTCAAAGCTGGAGGACAACCTCATGCAGTCTGCAAGAAACCTGAACCATGGAAGAATATTTGTCTTCTAATACAATAATGATCATATGCATGCAGCCAAAGCTAGTGGAGAATAGTCTGTTCACTAAAAAATTGGGGGTAAATATTCATGCAATCAGATCTGGAATTAGTTTACATCACTTTGCGGAAATCTGTTTTTAGTTTGATTGTCATACATTTAGACATCATTCACCTCTATTACATGCAATGTAATGAACACTGTATATTTCAGGACCTGATTTGGATCTTGTACTATGAAAGTTAAAATGAAAAGTAGGATAGAGGTCAAGGTAGTATCAAATATAATGAATGTGATGTAAGAATATATTAAAGAAAGGTGTTGTTTTGGCACTTTTATCCACTGTGTCCAGTGAATCCAGCCAAGCCAACTGAAAAAGATACAGTCACAAATACCAAATTCTGGCACAGAATTTTTCAAATGTGGGAAATGGCCTAAAATATAGATTTCTTCTGAATTGATCATTTGTGCTTATTCTTGTACATGTGCATGTGTGAGCTACCTGTGACAACTGACTGTGCAACTTTGACTACAGATATGAGCAACACAGTGTGAGTGAGATAATCATAATCAAGATAATAAGAAACTGATGTGTGAAATGTCCCAGCATTTCCTTACACAGATCATATTATCATTCACAACAGCTCTGTGCACTTGACATTTTGTTCATAAATATTTTATTTTCAAGCCTCTGTTCTAAACATGTTCTGTTCTTAGTCCCTTTAAATTCTTTCTACTTCCGACATGGCGAGTATGTTTTGTACTTTCCTGCTCTCTTGTACTTTCCAGTTGGTACAGATGAGTGTGGGAGTAATGTAGTAATCAGTAGTGACAGATTTATTACTTATTATTAAACAGTCCTCTCTTCTACTAAGCTCTGTGTTTCTCTCTGTGTCCCTCTCACAGTGCTCTCTAAGAGGAGGCAAAAGACTCTGACTGAGGCAATCTATGAGGAGATCGACCAGAGACTCATCACTAAACGAAAGGCTAAAAAGGGTAAATTACAGTTTGAGTTCTCTACTGGGGGTGTTTTCAGGGTGTTCATTAAGATCTGTGCAAATTTTATGTTTCCATAATAAAGCTGAAGAAGATCGTGGAAAGGGTTGGGTGAATTTCTGGTGAGGCGGTAAAGCTTTGCGTTGGTTATTGTGGGCTAACATCGCACACAGTCACCCTGTTCTCTGTAATTGATGTGAGTTTTTGGTAACTTTGTTCTGCATGGTGAACGTGTTTTATGACTGTCCTGTTCTCCTCTAACAGGAAGTATCCTCTCACAAGCACAGCATTCAGGATACGAGGATGTGGATGAGGGGCGTCTCTCAGGTATGAGGTCTATTAGAGGTTATCACATTTGATGAAATTGGGTGGGTAGAAATTACCACATTTGATTTGGCAGTATAAAACTGGGTAGATGGAGATTGTCACATTTGGTGAAATTGGTTGGATAGAGATTATCACATTTGATGTGGTAGTATGTGTTTCACGGATCCAACAGGAAGTATCCTCTCGGAATCACAGCATTCAGGATATGAGGATGTTGATGAGGAGCTTCTCTCAGGTAATGTGAATGAACGTGTGTATGTGTATGTAAAACTCCACTCCAATGAGAAATATTAGAGAAGTAATGGCAGAATATCATATAAATAATGAAATACTAATAGGCCACAGTTTCAGTGAAATATTAGTGACAATGCATTGTCACTTAACCTTCTTCCTCCACCTCCAGGAAAGGCTGTAACCGGGGAAAAGGCTGAATATTATGATGATTCCACCACCGCAGCGGCCCTGAAAAGTGGGTTCTGTGTCATTAATTCATTAGATTTTTAATTACATAACTTTATGAATTCTTTGTAAATACTGCTTTTTCTGATTGTGATTTAGGTCATTTAAGAACAGAGGAAATACCAGCAAACTATGATGATGTCATGTCTGCTGTACAGATGCCAGAAAATGTAATAGGTGTGTTCCTGCCAATCCATTCAGTGGTGTATGTGAGTGTGTCTGTGTGTACAGATAGAGAGAGTAAGAGTGTATACACGTCGATGAGCCACTTGTGTAATGTCTATGGCTCAGCAGGTCAGAGCTTTTTTTGGCATGCAGATGATCAACACAGCTGCGTACCAAAAAAGCTCTGACTTGCTGAGCCATGGACTCCACAAGTCCTCTATAGGTGCTCTGTGTTATCTGGCAGTAAGCAGATGGGATAGCATTGGATGCCCTTGTGCATCAATGAGCCTTGGGTGCCATGTACCCTGCTGCCACTTGTTGCTCCTGGGATAACTGTACCCCACAAGCCTTGACATTTTGAAGATGCTGTGATCCATTTTTCTGGCTAAAACCATAAAACCATTTGGCCAATGTCAAGGTCAGGTTTTTATGTGTAAATGTAATGATGATGTATGTAGGTGATTACAATATTAGAGTGAAAGGAGAAGTTTATTGTGGAAAACTGTACAACTGAAAGTAGGCTCTAGTAATCTGTTGAGCCGCCTCTAAACTGGATACAAGATGAGATGTGGTTAGGAATGCAGGTTTAGGTTCTTTATGGCATCCTGCAGCACATGTGGCCGAAGATGTCCTGCAAATATCCCTGAGCTCTGATACTGCTAGGGGTGACAAACTGTCATATGCAATGGCTCCCCAGATCATCACACCAGCAACTGGGGCAGTGTATCGCTCCACAGCAAAAGCAGGATTAAAGCACTCGCCACAAGGCACCTCAAGGTTTTTCGTTTACGACACCTCTGCAAAGTAAATGGTAATGAAGGTGCCACCTGTGTCTGGATGGTGGACAAGGAAACTGTGGCAGCTGCTTGTTAGCGGATGAAACAATCCTCACTACTAGTGGTCTGTCTGGGCCTTTTGGAGCCTGTTCACCGTGTGTGTGCACATGCCCTCACGTAACCAGACCACACCTGTAATCATTTACATTTCTGCTTAATACATAACCATATGCATAGTTTTGCAGCAATCTGACATTATCTGGACACAGTTTTTTGTCATTGAGTGTATATGCAATTGCACATGTGTAAACGTGTATGCAAAAAGTTGTGTATTGTCATGTGACAGTATTACAGAATTAGGTTTAATTAAGGTTATTAAGGTTATTCACACTGATGTTACTATTTATGTATACATTGTGAAAGAAGATAAGGTGGAGATCTATGATGATGCCATACCTGCTGGAGAGAATCTACACATTACAACAGGTTTGGATTATGAATTTGAATGACAAACTTATTTTAAACAAAATGAGTATTTTAAATCATAATAAAAACACATTTGTTGTTCACTGATAATAAATTTTGTCTATTTTGGTATAGTTTACACACCTGACAGCTATGATGATGTCATCACTCCTGGACAGGATTTAAGAGGTGCAGCAGGCAAGTCAGAGACTTTATTGATATGGACACAGATTATATGACTACTAATTATTATATATATACATAGGTCTTCTAGCACATTTGACTGAGGAGTATTATTGGTTTAATGCAGATTTGCACCATGATACAGTGTTACATACATGATAAATTGTAGTGTAATGAAAATGATGTAATTTTACAGTAATAGCTGTGTTTATTGCCATTGTCTGAATTGTCAACAGTAAATACAGGGTCTCTCAAAAGTAAGGAAGCACCTACATAAAATGAAAATGATTTGGCAGATGGTGATCCGATTTTAGACATAAGCTGTGGGGGAAGAGGGAGGCCTGTTAGGCCATGTCACCAGCATGGTGGCCATCTTCGATCCAGCCTAAGTTTTTCCAAATGGGAAAATAGGTGGATGAGACTGGGAGAAATGCTGTGCTTCATGTTAACTTTAACTTTACTTTCCATGTTTAAATGGTGATTACAATTCAAATTGTCCAGAGGAAGTACACATGTGATTACAGAAGATTTTAACCAACCCTGTCCAAGCAGTTGTTTCCCATAGTGCAATTGCCAAACCTGTTGTCAAACTCTGAGAAACAAGTTCTGTGACTAATAAATCAAAAGCTGGACGACCAAAACCTGCTTCCTCTTCTAGCAACAGCAACCATTTTTCTGGCCTCATTCAGCAAAAGCCCGCAATGTAGCACTTGTCATCTGTCTCTGGAATATGGAGTTAGCCATGCTGAGGCAAATTCTGTCTACCCATAAATGGTTCCCTAACAAAACTGAGATGCTGCAACACCTCACCACCTGATGACCCAGACCATCTTATAAAATTTGCAGAATGGGTGACACATTTTAAGATCAACTTTCAACTTTAAGATCAACCGCATTTTCCCTATTAGGAGTTGTTCAGTGATTACATAAATTCCTTTGTGAAAGGTGAGGTCAACAAACAATCACTGATGCTGATCAGACACAAATCATGACTGGACTGATTCATCTAATGAGGTTGCCTCACTTAAAGTCATGGTATTGTGTGGTATATGGGATGCAGAAATTATATCTTCATTGACAAAACATTAAGAGCATGGGAGGCAAGTGTAGATGGGGCTGGTTGTAACCTTCTATGATGATACATTTGCTTCGTTCACTGGAAATGAGGATGATCCCAACACTGTCTGCTTGGGATAACGACACCCTTCACATCATCAGTACAAAAGAAAAATCACTGTATAATCATTCAGTTTTTCAGAGGGGAAGGTTGAATCCAAAATGGCGACATTCAAGACAGCCACCATGTTGGTGACATGACTCAACAGGTTTCCTCTTTTACCCACATCCCAATCCTTTTTTCATTTTGTCAGGGTGTTTCCATACTTTTGAGACACCCTGTACAATGTCAGACTGTCTCCAGTACCAAACATGTGGTTTTAAATTGGTCCTTTCTTCAAATATGCTGATATGGAATTCCTTTCTCATTTTGGAAGTGAAAAAAGTTTTTTTTTTTTTTTTTACTTTCAGACTATGATGATGTGATAAGTGTGCCTAAGACAGAGGGATAGACCATCTGACATTCCCAACCACAGCTTCTGCTCAGGAAATGACATTTGCTTTTAAAAGTAAACCAATGATATTTTTTCAGATTTTTTTTTCTACTTTTTTAACATACAAAACTATATGGCATAAGATGATGTATTGTTTGGTATCAGTGTTTGTTAGAGACAGGTAGACATGTACAGTTATCTACATAGGGGTTTTAGTGTTAATGCCTGAAGTAAGAAAGCGAAAACAACAAGAAAGGGAGGGGTACCCTAATCTGTCTCTGTTTCATGAATGTAACAGTCCCATTTATTACAGAATCTGTTGACAGATTTTTTTAAGGTCAGCCAAGAACCTAAGTAGGTTTCACCTTTCCATAAAACTAAAGGAGTAAGCATCTGTGAAAGTCTAAATCATTTTTGAGAACGTTTCAGGACTAAGACCTCTAATATCTTTGAGAAGTAACATTAAAATAAAGTGATAAAAATTACACCTCAGTACTAACGCCCAAATCCTACAGGATAAATGTCCCACATTTTCACAAAGTTTAGTAAAAGAAAAGAATTCACCCAGAATAAGTAGGCATGGTCCACTTGCAGTGATCCACACTCCTGATAGCAAGAGTGCTGGGTCCCAATTACCTTGGATTTCTGCTTTGGTGTTAAAAATAACTAAATTAAACAAAAATTTCCTTCAGATCAGGGAGTTAGTGGTGGAACATTTGTTTCCCAAAGATTTCTTACATGGTTAAAAGTTTTTGTTCATTGTTAGTTTCTGTTCATTGAGGTGATAACCTTGTGTAGTTCACCTATAACTGCTTTTTACCTTCATTGTTATAAGCATCCATGAATTATTTTGAGAAAGCTTCAGGTTTGGGATTTCTTTGAGAAAAAAAAGACTTCTTCTACCTATAAAAATTCAATGATTTATAGATTCACAGAGGTTCTGAAAGCTGTTAAATACCCTGTTTTACCCAATTCTGGAGAAATGCCATATTGGGTCAATTGCCTATATGTCTTTGGTTGTTTGTACATGGCAAGTAAAGTGTTTAACCACATATAGCCACATCTTAATAAAAAGACCAGTTTTGGATTGTAAACCATATTTCTTTCACGCTGTTATATTTCTGTCAGCCTGTCACGACAACCCAAAACTGACAGCATTCTCATATCCATCAAGGAAAATATATTTTTTTCATTTAAAATTCTAAGTTGGATTACACTTAAGTAATAATTCCTCAAGCACAGTAATGTGCAACCTTACTTTTCCTTATATAAGACACACCAATACTCCACCATCTTCTCTTATTACGTCTGTGTGTTATTTAACACTCATTAGTGTCAGGACAAAAGACTCCGGGTCGACGCTCGCAGAGTTAAAAGCCAAGGCAGAATATTTATTAAACAAGGGAGTGAACAAACTAAGCAGCAGTACAGAATCAGCAAAGGGGGTTGGGCTAGAAACTAAGTCAGGGACAGGCAACGGTCGAAACCGGAAAGAGGCAGTCAGTGGGGGCAACCAAGTTAGAAGGGTAAGGCAAAAGGGAGAGAGAAAGGCCAGAGCAGAGATCGAGAACCAGAGAAAGAACAATCAGCCGATAAGGGGACAAAGCCAAAAGGGTAGTCGAAAACGGAAAGAAGATCAAAACCAGAAAGAGATAGAAATCAGAATGAACGCTCAGGATTGCTAACAGAGTTGGCAAAGCTTCGCGAAGAACCTGTGAAAACGTGGGGATTAAATACACACAGTAAAGACAGGTGACTAAAACTCAGGTGACCGCGAACGAATGGGCGCGTCCGCTTGAGAGCACGTGGGTATGATGTCTTCGAGCGCCGCCCTCTGGGAAGTGGAGTTCGGAGGGGCGAGAGGAACGGGGAAACCCGGAAGCGTGACATCACCCCCCCAAGGAGTCCGAGAGGGAAGCTGACCGAGGACGACCACAAGGACGAAGACCACTCCCGGGCCTGCCGTGGCTCGAACCGGAGGCACTCCCAGCCTCCTGGGGACTAGCGGCCGGGTCCAAGGAAGAACCGCCTGGGATGACCGCATCGGCGACCTGCCGACGGGCTCAATGATAGCCGCCTCAGATGACCACGTCGCCCTCTAGCAGACGGGTTCGAGGACGACCTCCCAGGACGGCCCCGAGGCCTGGGAGCGGGACGGGACGGGTGGCGACGGTGGAAGTCCTCTATGAGGGGAGGATCCAACACGTCCGCTGCAGGCACCCAGGACCGCTCCTCAGGTCCAAAACCCTCCCAGTCCACCAGGTACTGGAGAGCCCCACCTCACCTTCGGGAGTTCAGCAGCCGACGAACAGCGTACACCAGGGTCCCTTCCACTATCGCTGGAGGAGGGGGCGTGGCCGCGGGTATCGCCTCGTCCAAAGGGCCAGGGACAACAGGCTTCAGCAGAGATACATGGAAGGATGAACAAACACGGTATTGAGGGGGCAAATCTAGTTTGTAAGTTACATGGTTTATTTTTTTTCGATATTTTGAAAGGACCGATATACTTAGGGGTTAATTTCCTGCTTCCCTCCATGAGCCTGAAATCCTGGTCGAAAGCCACACTCTGTCTCCAGGAGCGTAGGAGGGGGTTTCCTCCCGTCGCCTGTCAGCGTGCCGTTTGTGCTGGCGTAGAGCGTTTTCAATACGTTGATGGGTCTGTTCCCATACCTCCTCACTCCTCCGCATCCATTGTTCCACAGAGGGCACGTCCGATGGTGTGGCCGTCCAGGGCATAAGAGGAGGTTGATAACCTAGGACACATTGAAATGGAGTCATAGCAGTAGTGGAGCTGACAAGAGAGTTCTGTGGTATTTCGGCCCAGGGCAGATATACTGACCAATCGGTTTGGTTATCGTGGCAATACATTCTCAAAAATTTACCCAACTCCTGATTCATGCGCTCACACTGACCATTACTTTGAGGATGCTATCCGGAAGTGAGACTGACCGTAATTCCCAGACGCTCCATAAATGCCGCCCATACCTGCGAGGTGAATTGAGTTCCCCGGTCGGACACGATATCCTCCGGGATACCAAAAAGCCTAAACACATAATGGAATAGAGCTTCCGCAGTTTGAAATGCTGTGGGCAGCGAAGCGAACGGTAAGAAACACACTCCACGAGAAAATCGATCCACTATAGTTAAAATGACAGTGTAACCCTGGGACGCAGGAAGGTCGGTGATGAAATCAACCGCTATATGGGACCAGGGGCGAGACGGGATCGGCAAAGGCATTAGTTTCCCTGCGGGCAAAGAGCGTGGGGTTTTACACTGAGAGCAAATAGTGCATGATGTGACGAAATGATGCACGTCGGCATGCATACCCTCCCACCAATACTTCCCAGAGAGTAGCTGGTAAGTTCGTGTCTCTCCAGGGTGACCAGAGGTAAGAGATGTATGAGCCCAAGTGATGAGCCCATCTCGGAGCGTAGCGGGAACAAACAACCGATCAGGGGGACAGGTCTCCGGAACCGGCTCGGCGGCATTACATCGCTCGATTTCGCTGTCAATCTCCCATCTAAATAGGAGACAGGAGTACCTTAGGCTCCAAAATGGGTTTATCGACAGCGACTACGTCTGAGTTGTCTTCAAACATGCGGGATAAAGCGTCTGCTTTAGTGTTTCTTGTTCCTGGACGGTACGTAATCTGAAAATCAAAACGAGAGAAAAACAATGACCAACGGGCTTGTCGGGAATTAAGGCGCTTGGCACCACGGAGATATTCTAAATTCTTATGGTCCGTGAGGACCAGAAAAGGGTGTCGTGCACCCTCAAGCCAGTGGCGCCACTCTTCAAAGGCGAGTTTTATAGCTAATAGCTCCTTATCTCCTATTCCGTAATTCATTTC
>JAVGWN010000413.1:0-14463 GCA_034552555.1 Semaprochilodus insignis
ATTTTTTCTGGAACAAGCAGTCTTTTATAACTCTTCTTCCACGTTCATATATCCAGTCCAATCTGTAGTTCTCCCTATGTCTTTCCAGAGCTGGGTAATAACTATAATCTGATTTCTACAAAAAGCTGGGACACTGTGTAAAATTCAAATAAAACCAGAATGCAGAAATGAAGATCGAACCATAATGCACGATCCAAGTCAAAGGACAGGTGGAGGTCAAAAGCAGGGCAGACAGGCAGCGAGGTAACCAAAGTGGAAGGGCTAGGCAAGAGAATGGTCAAAGAAATGAGAGAGAGGTCGATAGCCAGAGCGTAGGTAAATGAGAAAGCCGACAAGGGATAAGCAAAAGAGGAGGTCAAAAAACAAAGGGAGTCAACAGCCAGAATCCATCCAGAATTCCGTCTTCGCTCCAATAAGGTTGTTCACTCTGGTTCGAGTGAAAAGCTAAAGTTTCTGAAGGCAGTTGTGTCGGATAGTCGTGTGGATATCCCAGTCTCAATAAACATACGTACCAGTGCATCCTCCCGCTGGCGGTGTTCCTGCGTATTAACTGACCAGCAGCTAACTAACTAACCTGCGCCACACACAAGCCCTACCAACAGAAACAACTGGTACCATGACTCATCAGACCACTCCACATGTTGCACGTCCCATAGGGTCCAATTAGTAACCTCACACCTTGGGGAATGTTAAATGCCAGCAACACCTTCGGAAATGGAATGTGGCTTCCGTCTGGCACCCACCATGCCTCATTCACACTTGCCTGGAGTGGTGGGCAGCCCTACCCACGGCCCCTGGGGAGCAGTTGGGGGGGGAGTAGTCATGTCCTATTGGTTCCGGAAATCGAACCAACAACAATGATGAATTCAGCGTTATGGTATTTTTGAGGCGAGATGCAACTGGACAAGCTGGTCAGGCGAGCAGGGTCAGGTGTTGGTGTGAAACTGGACTCTGTGGTGAAGGTGGCAGAGAGAAGGACACTGCACAAACTGCTGTCCGTTATGGATGATGATGGGCTCCCACCGCACACCATCATTATGGACAAACGGAGCAAATTCAGTGGCAGGTTACTGTCACAGAGCTGCTCTACAGACCGGCTCAGGAGATCCTCTGTCCTGAGAGCCATCAGGCTCTTCAACTCTGACCCTGCTCACCAACAACTGACCCTGTTCGTCATCGCCCAGTTTGTGTTTCACCACTTGGGGAACATTTTTAGCACAGTGTAACAATGGTGCGATAACCGTGATCATTTTGGTCATTCGTGATGTTTATTTTTTTACTTACATTTTTTTTACTTAAAATTGTTCATTTTTTTACTTAAAAAAACTAAAACCTAACAGTCTGAGACGTATGGTGTTTATATTGTGTTTCATTCTCACCCCTAATTTAGTCAACGTGAACTTTACTGTCATTTAGACACAACAGGAAGGAGATTGCGTTTCTCCAAACTCGGCTGTGCAAATGTAAACATAGTGCAAACACACAAGACATACTAGTAACATAACAATGCACACGAGACATATAGAAGAAGAAACAAATTATACTCTGCACTTACAGAAATATTCCAATTTGTATGGAAAAATATTGCTGTGTTTCCAGGTGATAATATTATTGCACACTGTAACATGATGTAAAGATAACACTGTAGGTGTAAACTGAACATTCGAAAGTGGTAACATGCTTGATTATAATAAACAGTGAGATTATTGCACATAAATTAGCAGCATTAAAAAAAATTGAGATGTGAGTTGCAATAAATAATATATATTAATATACTGTGTTCGGCTCTGATATGCATGGATTGAGTAGTTTGTGGGTCTATGGAGGACCACATGAGTACTGAGTATTTTGACATTGTGTGTGTTCATTATGTGTGTGTGTGTGTGTTCAAGAGTTCAACAGTCTGAAATCTGGGTCCCCTGTCAAAAATACATTATATTTTGTTTTTTTGTTTTTTTTGTTTTTTATATGAAAAGAAATAAATACAACATTTTTTTTTCAATTAAATATATTAATTAAATCGTATAAATGCCACGTTAACAAAATTAATAATTTCATACATTTAGAAACGAAAAATAAAAAGAAAATTGCTTGTTTTCGTGGCAAATTACTCAGAATTCACTTTCACCAACCTTGATTAATACGACCAGCCCTTTAATTACAGACTACGAACACCGGGGCGCTGGAGTGCCCAATCGCCCGCTAACAAACCCCAGTAGAAGAAGAGTCAACCCCACCCCCAAAAAGACACCCTCCCCCATGATTGGCTGGCTAGACCCTTTATGCAAATCGGTACACCTTTCCGATTGGTTCACGTTGCCTTCATTCAAAAGCTCTACGCAAGTGAAGCGCTTATCAAAACGCCTCATGAAACGTTTCCACTGCTGATTGGCTTATGTTGCACACATGCAAATATGAGCGTCAACGTGATTGGGCGACGTTGCAGTCAATCCCATACAGCGGCCAATAGCGGCGTTGCTCTCCCCCTCCTCGGTCTTCTCCGTTCCTTAGGTACGGGCTTCGGTTCGGCTGGGAAGGGAGTTACGCATTAGACGTGAACATGGACGGACGCGGATACGGATCAGGTAATGGTTGTTTATATGAACATACGGCTAATTATATATCAAATTATTAAATTTATATGGTAGATTTGTAGCTTTTGCGTCTTTATTCGTCGTGTTAGTTTCATAAAAAGCTAGCGAAATTGAGCACATACTCGAAATTAGCATTTAGCTAGCTCGAATTGTCCGTTCCGCCTTAAATGGTGCAGCACTTGCATTCTGGCGCCTCAGGCGCCAGAATGCAAGTGCTGCACCATTTAAGGTGGAACGGATAATTCGAATTAGATTACAAAAGCGAGCAAATGCGAACGATTTCGGTCTCGTTTGAGCATTTAGGTCGTTTTTAGGGTGTATCTCATTTCTTGGTGCGTATTTAACGTGTATTTGGCCTAACAAAGCCAACCAACGCAGCTAGCTAGCTAATTAGCATTAGCCGGCCTCGAGCTACGGTTTCCACGGTTCAGTAGAAACCTTATATACATCCTATATATGTACCGTGTCTTAATGTGGATGTTATTGGACGTTATATAAGACTAGTGATCTATATTGGGCCATGAGTAGGTTAGCTTAGCCAGCTAAAATGGTGCCAGAGCTCCAGCTGGCACCATCACAGCAAGATGGCGGCTCAGCCAGTCCTCTTTTGTTCAGTGTAAAATGACCTGGCTGTGGACATGTAGGCCATGGATCCATTTATCAGCCAGGTAACGAGCCACAAGAGGGGTTGGCGGGGTTGGGTAACCGTGGATTGGTTCCAGCACAAGCCCTGGATCCTATCTTGTAGGAGATATGACCATAGAACCGTCCATCTTGGCATCAAATGCTGGGAACATGGCTGCAAGCTCACTGGCCCCTCTTAAAGGTGGTTCCTCCATGGTTCTTTGGTAAAGGGGATGCTTGAATGGTTCTTTGCATGGTGGATCGGTTCTTTAGATTAGTGGAGAATGTGTGTTGGGTATAGTTCTAGGCTATAAAGCTCTAAAAGGGTTCTGCTATTGTTACAAGGCAAGCTTGTGACGATAGGAGAACCCGTTTTGGTGCCTTGCTGTTCTAAATATACCAATTTTCGTTACTAAAGAACCCGTGGCGCATCTTTACAGTAGTTCCTGGGTTCTTTGGCTCAAGGAATGAATTGGTACGTTGATGGTTAATAAATAAGTCCATTTACACTGAGCCTGGTTTCGTCCGTATAAGACCTCATGGCTTCGTGAAGTGCTTTTTTTTTTTTTGTCTTTGGAGCTCGAATCCAAATCTCTGTTCTCCTTTCTAACAGGGTTCTCCAGCTGGGGTGGTGGAGGTGGATCTTCCAACAGAGGTAAACAGCAATCCACCGTAACTAACAGACTGTATGTTTATGTAGGACCCGTAACCTGTTGGGAGTTATCTATTTTGGCAATAACAGCCTTGCCTCAAGGTTCTAGAGCTGCTCTCACAGCCATTTGAATGTGCTTGGGTGAGCCAATGGTCTCGCCTCTACGCCAGCCTGTTCGCGGCTTGTAGCGCCTCTCTGTAAGCCTTGACGTTCCTCAACTTGTAGGCACCCAAACGGTTCTGCATGTTAATTGTGGATGCCTGAAATGGTCTGTCTGCCAAAACTGAGCTGTGGCCCACTGAGGCCTCCTGAGGTCCTCCTCGAAAGTTGCTTTCCATGTCCATTTTGATTATTGGCAACAGCCGAGTCCTTCCTGGGTACCGTGGCTCCTGGACTTCATGATCTAGTCGTTGTAAGTCAAGCTGACCGCTCTTGAGAGCTTGAGCATCTTCTGGAAAGTACCACAAGTCCAGTGCTACTACATTTTACATGGTCCTCCGCTGTGCCCTGTGATGGACTGGTGGCCTGTCCAGGCTGTTTCCTGCCTACTGGCCAATGAGCTCTGGGATTGGCTCCAGCACCCCATTGATCCACAAGTTAAATGTCCTCTGTTGATGCACTCTACCATAACCAAGCATGACTGATTAATTATTGGTATTAGTCAGTACCTGAAGACATGACGAGGCGGTTTGATCCCTACTTAACCGCAGGTCCTCAAGTAAATCCCAGAGTCAGTCTTTGTGCCTTCTTGGTGGCCTCGGGAAGCATGCCAGCCCGTCTGTTACCTAACGAGCTCTGAAGTTGTGGGTTATTTTTGTTTGTGAGTCACTGAAGTGTCGTTCAACCGTTCTTCTACTCTCAGGTTCAGGCAACTATGACCTGTATGGCTACGAGGGCTCCATGTCCGGCGGAGGTGGTTTTGGAGGGTACGGGGGCCGAGGGGACCAGATGAAGAGGGGTCTCTCCGGGGGCTCTCTGCTTTCCTCCACCGGGACGAACGCAGATGCTGTGATTGCCAAAATCAACCAGCGCCTCGACATGCTTACACAACTGGAGGGAGGCATGAAAGGGGGTCGTGGCGACAGGTAGGGCGGACGCCTCTTCTTGCATGCGTGATGCTAGCGTACTTTTGCGCTGCCCATGCGGAGCCCTAGCGACACGCACGTTTCTTGTCGATGACGACGCAGTTGCAGGCCTTTACTGTTACCTGGTTATCCTGATTTGATGTAGTTAACCCAGGCCTTGATTGATCCTTACGAAGGGACTACTTCCAAAGGTGCCCTTTAGAGCGTTGGTGTCCGGCACTTAACAGCTTCTGATTAGCATGATCGTAGCAGCCGAAACCCATTACCCATGACTCAATCTCTAAGGTGACTCTTAGTTGACTCTATTGTCTTTGAGGCCACCCTCTGGGATTCTCGAATGAGAGCCGTTCACAGCAGTCTTGAGCTTTTCACACCTGTTTTTAGCCTTGCTGTTAGCGTGCTGTTCCTTTTGTAAAGGTTGTTCACTTCCTGATCTTGCATCTACAACTGTCCATAGAAGGTCGTTCCCTGTAAGCCTAGTTTAGATGTGGTTTCTTGGTTTCCACTTTGGTTTCCTCATTCAACAACGTTCTCCAGTTATCAAGGTCTAGATCAAATGAGGCATTAAAGGCATCCCTGGTAATTTGATAGCGTTGCAAGAAGCCGGTATCTACAGATCCAAAATAATGTTGGAACTTGCTTACAGTCAAGGAGGTACATGGGTGCTAGGTCATTTCAGTTTACTGTCTACAGTCAAATTACTAGACTTGTGCTCAATTTAGCTAGCTTTTATGAAACTGACACGGCAAATAAAGCTGCAAAAGCCACAGATCTGCATGTATTTATTTATTTATTATTATTATTATTTTTTAAAGTATTTCCTTGTTGCTTTGGGGGAAATCGGGTCTAGCTTGAGCTGTATTTCTTAAATAATCCCATGCAACAATTGAATTATTTAAATGGGCACTGAAATGAAAATCAAGAATTACACCCAGGTTTTACAATTCGGATTTGGCGTGAGCAGCATCACATCTTCAGAATCAGAGGTTTTAGTAGTTAGCTAGTAAGTGTCTTGATCTATTTGATGTGAATATGTTGAGTTTTGACTTTTAGGTGCAATGTAAATGTATAATTGCATGTTGTGGAATATAGCTGTGAAAATGTAGCTCCTGTTCTCTGATCCCAGTTCCTAGAGGTAGAAGCACAGTGATTTATTTATTTATTTTTTTAAGTAGTGGCCCTAAAATGGAACCTTGTGGAACTCCCAATATGAAACGCACCATAGTAAGCCAGTAGTTTGATTATGTAGAAGGTCAGAAGTTAAGAGACTTAGAAGTTAAGGCTTACCCCAAAGAACAGTACCCTGCAGGTTCTCGGTTCCTGATTCATTTGCATGTCATGGTCTGTTGTCCAGACAGTGGCAGACAGGTGTGGTTGACCTGAAGAACACAGTTCTAGACATGTACGTTAGGATGTCAAGTGAGTCAATATGTCACGGCGTAGTCCCTAACATGTGGCGTATCTGGTCTTTGGCTGTGGTATGCAAAGTACACCCACTGTCTGCTAAAGGATGTGCTGGAAATGATGCTGTCTGATCTCTCTAGTGCTCGTTTCCAAAAACCTTCTGACTCAAACTCTCTCTCCTAAGATGCCGTTACACCTTGTCCAAGGGTAAAGGGAACACCCGCCCCCCTGTGGCATACTAATAATCCATTGCATTTGCATTTCCATTTATCGACATGCATGACCCGGTGCTGATTAGAATCCAACCAGAAGTAATCCCGGTTACTGAAGCCGTTCTTTCACCTAGTGCCCCACGTATCACATCCTTGGGTACAAAATTTGGGTCCCAACCATCACTTTAGAGTCTCCCAGCCAGCTTGGAGCAACAGTATCCCAAATACGCAAGAGCGCAAACGGGACAGCATGGACGAAAGGTTCTCGGGCACCTTCTCAGACCATGTTAAGTGCTGTCCAGTTAGATATCGGAGTGGGGGATGGCGTGGATGAGTGAGGTCTGGCAAAATGCATCTTCTCATCCAAGGGACGGTCAGTATGGGATTCTTTAGTAGACTGTAAATGAAATTGAAAGTCAGGTGATGATGATTTTTAACTTTCACCTTCTCTCGTAGAGGGACATCAAGGGAGAGAGTGAGAGTAAATGAATGAAGAGGGAAATGAGAGACTGAAAGAGAGAAAAGAAGGAAATGCGAGGTGCCACTGCTTCATCTCTTGCTTGCTCTGCGCCTCCCTCCCTCTGCAGGTTTGACCAGTACGAGTCTTACGACTCGCGCTCCTCTGCCCTTGGCCCCCGCGATCTCTACAGATCCGGTAACTATGGTTATGGTGACTCCCGGGGCGACATGATGGCCCAGCGAGGAGGCATGGGCTTCGGGGCGATGGGCGGGGCAGGAGGGGGTGGCGGCGGCTTTGACAGCTCGGCCTCCTACGGATCCGCCAAAATGCGGCAGGCTCGAGACGCCTTCTCAGGCTCCGGCTGGGGGGCGGGGCAGAGATCCCCCCGCAGGGGCGGAGCGCCGGGGGGGCGCAGCTTTGGCCGTAGGCAAGACCACTCCTCAGTGGGGGGTGGAGGTGGGCGGAGCGGGGGGCAAGGCCACTCCCCCTCAGGGCGAGGCAAGCTGCCGTCGCTCCTGGCCCCCCGCATGTACCCCGACAGCGGGGCCTACCAGCCTCAGCATGGCTCCCAGGACTATCCTGTCCGGCACTTTGGAGGGGGCCCAAGGGTCAACCGACAACGCACCCGCAAGAGACCCCTCAACCGAGTAAGTACCTCCAGCAAAGCACTGGACTTGAACCATCAAACCCCTAAACCCCCCCATCCCCTCCTACTTCAGCCTGCCAAGCCTGAGGGGTGGAGATACATGTGGAAATGATGTTGTTTTACTCCACCTGCCACTCGTCTGTGTCTGCTAGGCCACATCTGATGTAGTATCCATGTAGCTGCTCTAAACATTTGACACCCACCACAAAGTAGCCCCTGTGGGAGTACAGGGACGCTCCTTACTCGAGGCAGTCCTCTTTAGTGGTATCCCCGATTTGTTTGAAGTTTGTTATTAATTTATTTTTTTTCTTTTGCTAAGTTTTTAATTCCTCACACGCCCCACTTAAAATAAAATGATCATTTTGAGAAGCTCAGAAGTCCAAGTTCTGGTTCATTGTTACCAAGTTGTCGGGGAACCATTGCTTTCCGTAAGGCCCTCACTGAAAACAGGCCCCGTAACTTGTAGGTGCGCTTGGAGACGGTAAGTGCATGCGATGTTAGTTTGTTTCACTTCCTGATGACGAGAATACGTGTGGTGGTGTGATGTTTGTGGTACGTCCAGCTATTGACTTGGTGGTGCTTGACGTTGGTGGTCACTCTGTGTAGCATGGTTCCTGTGTGTGTGTGTGTTCGTCAGTCGTCTTGATGTACTGTGTGAGTGTCTACCTGTTGTCCTTTGTTGTTTTGAGACTGTGTGTGACGTGAACGCTGGCGACCGTGTGTGTTAACGTTTGTATGGATGTGTTGCTACAGCAGCAGGTGAAACCCCAGCGAGATGGACAGAAGAAGAGGAAGCAGACTCTGACTGCATCTGACGAGCCAGAGTCTAAAATGGGCAAGACCGAGACCCCGGGAGAGGAGAAGACACATAACGGTACCTCTCCGTGTTTCTCAGGACTTGTTCCCGTGGTTACGGCAGATTGCTTGCCCACGTTTGAGACTGAAATGGGTGGACGTTTAGACCTGAATCGGTCGAAAGTTTGGCGAGGCGCGTTTCGGGGAAAGAACTGCCGTGGAGTCGGTTCAGACTCACGGTGGCCGTCATATGGGTTGTGGTTTTCCAGAATTTCGTCTTTTGGTCTTCTTAAGGAACACGGAGAAGACCACACCGTGGGCAGTTCTGGTCTCTGTGGAGACACATCGTTTGCATCTGAAGGAACTTTAAGATCCTGATTCTTGTTCTCTTTCCCATTTCTTCTGGATCCTTTGGCATTAACAGTTGATCCGAGTGGGCGGTCCATTTTGACATCTGCTCCAACATGGCGGTCTTTCTGGTTGTCCTAAACTCCCCCCCCCCCTTATTGAGAAGTCTCATCTCTTCATTCCGTTCTTCATTATGGTTGCGCATTGCGAAATGTGATGTACAGCATTTTGTGATCGGATGCACGGATTCCGTGTAGGAAGGAATTTTTCCGGATTTTTTTCCCCATAGAGAATGAATAGGATGGAAAAATGCATCTACCTTACTTCCGCTCGACCTAGAGACACCATTTTGGATACACTAGCTCAGGGCGGAGCCCCGAGCAGGAATTCCATGTTGGTTCGGCCCACAGTTGTCAGTTCGTCTTTCTTTTTGCTTCCCTTTTTCCTCCCATAGAGTCCCAGTCATTTTTGGGCCCACCCACCCAAACCCGGCTGTTTCCTTTGCCTGACAGACTCCAAACTTCACGTTCTCACTCAGGGCAGATCCCCAAACACTACTCATCAGCCATACTGACCTGCACTCCTCTATGCATCGTTCATTCATCCCTCGTTCCTCCCATAGCGAGCTGCGCAACCTTCCCGCGTTTCCTTCAGGGAAAGCACTTTCCTACGTGCCTTTCCTTCTCAGTTCCTGGACTTCCTACCACCAAGTTATAGAAGGATATTGACGTTTCTTCTATCCTTGATCATCCTCCGGTCTATAGGTTAAACGTGCATGGTGACCCCGGGCAGCCTTGTCACGCCCCTGTTGCCCGACTGGGTTGGGCTTCTGTCATTACAGACGTGATGGTCAATGTAGAAGGTTCCCATTGGGATAACGAGCTGCTCTAGTGTATCCGTTTTCCTGAGGACGTTCTGTGACCTTAAGTGGCCTACTTTTGATGTAGCCCTTTTCCTGGGAGTTCTCCTTCAAACGCAGGGTTCTAGTCTGCATGGAATGATCTTGAGCGTTCCTGTGATACCCTGTGGTGGTGGAAGTTTTCTGTTCTCTGATATGTGGTGTTGGAATATAAACGGACCTTATTAAATCTGCCGGCGTTTTGGGCAGTGTGCCACCAAATGTTCACGTTTCCAGAATCTTTAAATATTTCTGCTGTTTTGGTGGTGCTTTGATGATGACACCATCTGACTGAAGGTTCTTCTGTGTAGCTGACCTCGAAGTGTCATGGCAGTTGATGTCCTTCTGGCAGAGCTCTGCTGTGTATTCCCTCCATCTTTGGTTTTGAGTGGCGTCTCCTGGAGAACGGTTCTTGTCTTTACAGATGATGTTGTAGTGTTGGTTCTTGACCTTCCTGGCAGNGAAGTGTCATGGCAGTTGATGTCCTTCTGGCAGAGCTCTGCTGTGTATTCCCTCCATCTTTGGTTTTGAGTGGCGTCTCCTGGAGAACGGTTCTTGTCTTTACAGATGATGTTGTAGTGTTGGTTCTTGACCTTCCTGGCAGCTCTCTGGACTTGTTTGATTCTTTTTAGAAGATCTTTCATCCTTATTTGTCTTATGTCCACCAGACGAGCTGTACTCTGTGGTTCAGGTAGCTCATGGTCGTCGTTATTCTGAGGGCTTCGTTGATTATTGCAAATGAACACATGTGAAAACGTTGCTACATGTGAATGTGAGTTTGATTGGTTTGGGCTTGATTACTGTAGGGCACAAGTGTCGTTGGCTTCTTTTGTTGATGGGTGATTCATCAACCGATGGCATACTGTCAGTCCTTGAATATTTGAAAAATTTAAATTCTTAAGATTGCTGATTGCAACACTAACGTAACGACCACATGTTCCGGTAGAGGCAGTTCTTGTATTGAAACTTGCCTGTATTGGTATCTTGAGTCAGCGGATCTGTTAAATTGTTGATAAAATAATTCTGTAAAAATTTTGAATGGTTTTATTGCAGTAATTGTGATGGGTTATTTATTTATTTATATTCTTTACCTTTAAATAAAAATACTTGTCTCTTTCCGAATCTGTCTCTAAAATATTCCTCTTCCAGCAGAAGCAGTCTCCGAGCAGAAAGACGAGAGTAAGGAAGCTGGAACTCCGGCCCCTGTAAGTTCACTTGCTGTGCTGTGTTTAAGGAATAGCAGTTGGGTGTATGAGAGAACCTCGTATGAAGCTTTGACTATGCTAGTATGACTGGCTAGCTTTGCTCATTAGCTTTATATGATGGATGGAAACAATTTATGGTTAATTTTTCATTATTGCTAATCAGCTAGCATAATGAGCAGTGTTGGAGTTTCAGTAGTTCATGTTGATTGAACGTTAAGCCTTTTAACATGTATCATATTTGGTGTCGTATCTGAATCTGTGGTTGTCTCTTCAGCAGGAATCTGAGCCAGTGGCTGAAGGAGCGAGTGGTGGTGAGTTGTTGTTGTTGTTGTTGTTGTTGTTGTTGTTGTTGTTGTTGTCGTCGTCATACTCTGCCTGTAGACTTTACTGTTTCTTAACGTCTTTCTTTCTTTCATTCGTTCTTTCTTTAGATGCGTCTTCCAAAGAGGAAAACCCTAAGACGAAGCAGGCTGGAAAGCAGACCCCACCCTCTGCTTCCAAACTGAGAAAGAGGCGGGGCTTCTTTGAAAGGTCAGGGGTCAAGGTCACTCTTCAAAGGTCAGATTCTCCATCACTTAAAGTACCTCACCACGTCTCCCGTCTCTGTGAAGAAGACAGTAAAAAAAAAAGCCTGTTGTATTGAAATGCAGGGAAATGGTTTGTGTCCTGATTGTCTCCTGTCCCCGTCTCCTGGTTCCAGGTTGACCTTTGCATGTTCCATCTGCAAGTTCCGCTCGTTCTACAGCGAGGAGATGGCGGTCCACCTGGAGAGCAAATTCCACAAAGATCACTTTAGGTTCCTGTCCAACCAGCTGTCGAAACCAACTACTGACTTCTTGCAGGTACTAGGTTTTACCACTCACATTGGTCAATTCCTTCGTTTCTCAAAAACTGCTGGGAGGAACCACCATTTCATACTGTTCTAGAAACTGCCCACAAATTCACGTTGTTCTAGAATGTTTTCTCCCCTTAGTCAGGCTGTTTTAGAATGTACTCCTCGTTCTAGGTTATCTAATCCCAGATTTGGTGGTCTTGAAAGCTCTCCACATGTCCACCTCCTTTTAGAATGCTTGCTCCCATTTGCCCTGTTCTGAATGTCGACCCCCCCTCTTTCAGGTTGTTCTAGAATGAGCTCCGCATTTCTTATTCTAGGGTTTTCTACCTCTGATTCAGTGTTCTAGAAAGCTCCCTACACATTCACTGCCTTTTTAGAGTGTTCTCCCGCATTTGCTCTGTTCTAGAATGTTGCCCCCCCCTTTCTGGTTGTTCTAGAATGTACTCCCCATTAATCTTATTCTAGAAAGTTCTTTGCCAGAATTCGGCATTGTGGTGTTCTGCACCCATCCTGCTTCTCATAGAATGTTCCCCCTGTTTACAGGGTTCTAGAATGTGGAGCTCCAGTTCAAAATTGATCTGGAATGTCCTTCCCATTCATCTTTTTCCAAGCTGTTCTTTTCCCTGTTCTAAAGTGCACACCCCCGTTTGTACTAGACTGTTTTCTCTCCTGATTGAAACTGTTCTAGAATGTTCTCCCTCTATTTACACAGCTCTAGAAGCCCTCACTCCCTCCAGTGTACACTGTTCTCTCCCCTGATTTACAGTTCTAGAATATTTTCTCTGCTCATTTGTGCTATTCTAGAATACTGTTCCTCTGTTGTCCCTGATTCACTGGGCCTGTCCGTCACTGACCTTTGGTAGGTCTGTTGGTTTTGCGTGATGTGATGAACTTTGGCCTGATGGATTAAACCCAGATCCGTGGCGTCACTTGGTGGGGCTTCCTAATCTGGAAAGGAACTGTATTTAAAGCCGGACCTTTCTGAAGAGTGGACTTGTGTGTATCTGTTTTAGGAGTACCTGAATAATAAGTATAAGAAGACGGAGCAGAGGGTCACTCAGATGGATAACCACAGCGCTGCCATCTGCCAGGTGTATAAAGAACAAGATCTGACCAGAGGTGTGTCTGAGCTCCACGTCTTATTTCTCCTTTATAGTCATTTAAGTGTTTCTCTTTCCTGTTTATTGCCGTTTTTCTGATTTCTCAGCGTTTGTTCATGTTGCTGGCTGTGTTTGTGGTTCTAGACATCGGTATGGAGCACTTCATGAAGAAAGTAGAAGCGGCTCACTGTGCAGCGTGTGATCTCTACATTCCCATGCAGTATTCCCTCATCCAGAAACACCTCAAATCTCCTGATCACAACTACAACCGCAAGGTACACGTGCGTCTACACTCACAAACACCCGAAACACGGCAGGTTCATGTCGTAGTGGGGATGATATGGGAGAACGGTGGGGTTGCTGGTGGGAGTGGAGCAGATCATATACACTTCATACACCACATGATCTACTTTAACACATCAAGGGTCTATGATGGTCACTACGGTGGCTGAGAAGTGCAAAACAAATTTCAGAAAACAGAATTATTGTTGTTAATTATCATTAAATTATTACAAAAATAAAAACAAATTTAGTAGCATTTCCAGCTCTAAGTGGTTCAGATGTTCCTCTCTTTCTTCGAAACAGTTTGATTGACAAGGGTCCGCAACAAGCACTTCCTGTGTTAGACCCGCCCTCTCCGTCATTATTCACAGTGTGTAAAAGTGTTCAGTACTGGTAAAGTGTTCCACGTCTTGTCTTGTAATTTTGTTTTCTGAAATGTTAATTTGTTAGCACTTCTCGGCTGCCGTAGGTAACAGATGGGGATTGCTGCTGAGCTAAACGTACCCAGGAGCTGATGTATCTAAGATAAAATACCGGCTACAGTCTAAAAACAAACAGTACACCGTATGATCCTGCTGTAGGTGATCTGACCGTCCCTGCTTCTCTTTCAGGGTATGATGGAGCAGTCCAAGAGGTCCTGCCTGTCAGTGGCTCGAAGCATCCTCAACCACAAGGTCATCGGGAAGAAGCTGGAGAGCTACCTGAAGGTTCGTACGCTTCGGTTACTCGTACGCTCTGGAGTAGAACCCCAACTGCTGAATGTCTGGCTTCTCCGAGCCTGTCTTTCGTGTTGAAGTGGTGTGTGTGTGGTGTGTTTCTTTTTTTTTTTTTTTTTTTTTTTTTTTTAAATAAAAATAAACCTGCTGTGTTTCCTTCCTGATTAACATCATGAATTGGATGTTCCGGAAAGAAAAGAAATTAGACAACAAGTTAGCATCACAGCTCAGAATATCTTTGAGGTCTTCAAAGGTTGTTCAGGCTAAAATGTGTTTATTCATAAGCACTACTTAATGAAACGATAACGGTAATTTTGGACAGATTTTTTTTTATTATTATTATTTTAAATGTATTAATTTTATCTGCGCTCTAAAGGCTGCCATGCGGTAACTTAACTGTTCATTTGGCGTCAGACCTCACCGTCTGTTGGGTCAGGTTGGGTTTGGCACAAAACCAGCTCTGCGCTAGAGCCTGGCCAGGATGGTCGATGGGGAGAGGGGGAGTGTGTTTGGAGAGTGTGTACGTGCTTCGTCCTGCTCTGAGACTAATCATCAATGTAAAAAAAAAAAAAAATAAAATAAATAAATATATATTAAATATAAATAA
>JAVGWN010000414.1:1960-14462 GCA_034552555.1 Semaprochilodus insignis
AACGCGCCTATAACATGCTATAGCATGTCTGGAATAACGCGCTTATAACATGCTATAGCATGTCTGGAATAAAGCACCTATAACATGCTATAACATGCTATAGCATGTCTGGAATAACGTGCTTATAACATGCTATAGCATGTCTGTAATAACGCACCTATAACATGCTGTAGCATGTCTGGAATAAAGCACCTATAACATGCTATAGCATGTCTGGAATAAAGCGCCTATAACATGCTATAGCATGTCTGGAATAAAGCACCTATAACATGCTATAGCATGTCTGGAATAAAGCACCTATAACATGCTATAGCATGTCTGGATTGATCTACCTATAGATTAAGATTAATTTCATGAGGAACCAAGCAAATAAACTCACCTGTGAAAAAAATGAGTCACGTCGCATGTTTAGTGCGGTAGTAACTTCAGGCTCCTGCAGATGGCGCTGCAGGAGGATGATGGGGTTATAAATACCTGCGGGGTGAGTGACGGGATCCACAGATTGAGAAGAGGTGGTACAGTGCAGGGAATGTCTCGTTCCATGTGTGGAAAATGGCTCCAGAGCAGATGTTAATGATTGGCTAAAAGGAGTGACTGCATTTGGGCGTGCCAAAGACCATAGTGTGAAGGAAGTAGCTGAATCTGCAGGTGTGTGGAAGCGTACGGTCATTCGGGTCTACCAGCAGTGGATAAAATCCCAGTCTACAGGGAATTCCCCTCGGAATCGGGGCCAACTGTGGAATTCTTTGATGTAAGAGTGTCTGAACATTGATGGGGCCTACATCCAGAAACTTGGTCTGGATGAATGAATGTAAGCCAGGGAAGATTTGGTATCTGAGGTTTGCTATGAGGCTAATGTAGCATATTATATTAGCACTGTGCTAACTGCATCCCATGTTGAGTTTCTCGTAGACTTGGTTGTGTGGTTTCACTGTATCACTGTTCACACCGCATTCTGCTTAACATGTCTTGGCTGATTGACTCTGTGTGTTGGGTGGAGGGGTGTTGAGTAAATTGTGAGAACCATCTGAGACTCCTGCATGCAGTTACTGTCAGACAGCAGTGCGCGAGTGGGTGTTTACATGTCAGAGCTATAGGCGTACACCGCTGTGCGTTTCCATGAGCTCAGCAGCTCCTGTCCGTCTTCAGTAACCTCCATGCTGGAGAAGTCAGGGAAGGAAGTGCTGGGACAGCTGGGCTGCTGGTTCAGCGAATCCTGACGGAGCCTCTGAACATCAGCTTCCGTTTATTCACCCACGAGTGGAGGAGATATGGACCATAACTGAGGGGTCAGCTGTAAGGATCAACTTTAGGTACAGTGGTATGCCTGCTTAAATTCCATGTTGTGGTCAATATACTGAGAGGAAAACATCACTGTTCAATCTACATAGCTTTATAACAACATTATAACACTATATAACATTGTAATAACATTGTAATAAGACTATATAACCTTATAATAACCACAAATACAGCGAGAGGTTACCTTCAGTAGTTAGGAATGTTTATAAGAAAACAGAGCCCACTTTAAATGACTAAGTTTAATAACTTTGTTTTTACACATTTATTAATGTGTAACTACCCTGTAACTACTGCTATTGTAGTCACTTTTACAGATACAGAGTTTTATGTAATTACACATATGGATCAGACTCTGACAACAATCAGACTATAGGGTTTAATTAACATTATAAAAAGGTCTTCTTGATAAACAGCTATTCACCCTTTATGCAGGTTTAATAACACAACATAGTACATGCTGTTATATATACTGTAATAAGATGAGAACACTTGTGTAATAACATGAATAAAACTGGAGTTGTTACACGTGTAATATACTGTAATCCATTTATAACAAATCGCCAGTAGTTCCACGTGTTGTTATCATGTAATTACAGAGTTAAGACATTAGTATAAAGTGGGACCGAAAACAGTTAGAGGAACACAGGCTTGGTTCCTGACTTGCTGTTGATCTCCGCCATCATATTAATCTGTTCAATAATCAATAATAAACCCACATCTGTTTAAAACAGCATTATGTGAGGATTGGTATGTGTTGCTCTTGGTCTCCCCCTATAGGTGAGGAGTGTAATTCACGTTTACTGCACTGTCTGCTGCATATAGCTCGTGTTCAGCTACATGTGCATCAGTTAACCAGCTCAAGGTAGAGAATCTGACTCCTCTTTACGCAAGCAAGGGTCACTCCGGTATATGGACGCAACAGATTACACTCACTCTTCTGGCTGTTTTGAGGAGTGTAATCCGTATCGTCCATTTCAGAATCAGAATCAGTTCTATTAGCCAAGTATGTGGACACACAAGGACTTTGGTGTCGGCAGTTCATGTCTCTCTAGCACAGTACCAATAAACACATAACTGACTGACAGTCCTCAATATACCCAAGGACTCCACATATACACCACACATACAGACATTTACAATATACAAGCAATAAACAAACCACAAGTAATATACAGTTTACACATTACTTACAAACAGTGTTAGGCAGTGGTGTTGAGGTAGTGCAACAGCGTTAGTGTACATGTATGGGGAAGAGGCTGTAGTGTCTGATCTGCCATGGAGACCCATTCCATGAAGCTCTCTACACACTGTTCTTGAGCTGATCTGAAGGCCACATGAAGTTTGGAGGTGTGCAGCAACTGACTCTGCAGTTGGTAACCTCTGTGCACTATGACCCTCTGCTGACCCCGCTCTGTCATTGTACGTGTCCTACCACTTCATGGCTGAGTTGCTGTTGTTCCCAATCGCTCCCACTGTGTTATAATCCCACTGACAGTCGACTGTGGAATATGTAGTAGGGAGGAAATTTCACGACTGGACTTGACACACGGTACCACGCTGGAATCCACTGAGCTCCTGAGAGCGACCCATTCTCTCACTAATATCTGTAGGAGCAGTCTGCATGTCTAGGTGCTTGGTTTTATACACCTGTGGCCATGGAAGTGACCGGAACACCTGAATTCAACCATTTGGATGGGGGAGTGAATACTTTGGGCAATTTAGTGTACCTGAGTGACGGCTATGCACACAGTGGCAGGTCGGATTCTTCCAGAGAGTTAGAATTCAGCACATGCACCAGTAAAGACACCATCATTAGAGGCAGCTGTACATTAGGTGCACATTTACGGTGTTTGGCAGATGCTCTGATCCAGAGCGACTTACCTCCTGATCCTTTCTTACGCAGGTAGCATTAGGAGTCTTGCCTAAAGGTGCTTAGGGGGATCGTACCCCAGCCTATAGCATGGGAGGTGGAGGTGTCACCCACTACGCTACACCCACCACAAAGAGAGAGCCATGTGGATTCCAAGGTGGACCAACATTAGAGGACTTTATTACAGGAGCTTCAAACGTTCAGGCCTTATTTACGGTGAGATGGACAAAGACTGCCCAAACCTCCTGGCATGAGAAGAATGTTTCTTTGTATGCAGCCTGAAACAGGACTGAGGTGCTTTTGGGATTCTGGAAAAACTCCATGAGACATGGACACGGATACAGTCTTCCATGAACAACATAATCAGGGATGAACTCTCTGCTGTGGGTGTCTTCCCGTTAGCCGTGAGACTGTCTCACATCCTTTCAGCTTGAGCTCTCGCCAACCCAGATTGACTCCTGTCCGGTCTCTCCTTTTCTCTTCTTCCCTCTCTTCTCAGCCTCTGCTGTGATGCCCATGCTGGGAATACTGAGTGTTAGTGAAAGTTAGGGGCTAGGGCAGACTACATGGGGGCGCCAGTTACTTGGGTCTTTTCTAAATTGTGGGCTCAGCTGTAAATGGGTCGGCTGTGGCAATGGCAGGAAATGGTGGCACTTTAAACGCGGCACGTCGGACTCTTCCAGAGAGAGAGGTTGCTCTCTCCTTGGGTCTCTGTCTCCTCTCTTTTGTGGACTCCGTTCCATCAACATATAAATCCTGAATGCTACCATGAATACGGCTTGAGCTGGCCAACCACGGGCTCACTGAGCTAACCCTCGGACTTCAGGTGAGTTGGTCTCTCAGTGGGTCCAACCAGATTTCCGACCAGGGTCACGGTATGTTAATTAATCCCTAGAGCGTTTGGAGGTTTGGCTCCGTGTGTCACTGATTCCTGGGCTTGTAACACCGAGCTAGCATCTCCTTACAGCTAGTTGAAGATCCATAGTTGTTGGTGATCTGGTGAGAGGTCTCGTACACACTCTTCCAAAGCTACATAGTGCTATAGCAGGCGCTCCGGATCCGTAGTTTTGGTGGATGCACAGATAGAACCGTATGATCCTGAACTTACAGAAGGCTGGGTGAGGGCTTTGCTGTTCCTCAGCGTCTCGAAGACAGCACAGAACGCAGGTAGAACCTTATTGTTCTCAGCATAAAGTTGGCAAAAGCTCCCAAACATGCTGGTTAACTAACTAACCAAGTTGGCTGTGAAATGCATTGGGTCCTAATTGAATGAGCTGTTTTATGCGGCACACAGAAGCCACAGGAAACAGCAGGAAGTCCTTGCCTGACTGCGCCTGCTTGTCTGTCAGTGTGGTTTATCACGACGGTGAACAGCTAAACGGATTTTATGAAGATCATATTAGAAATGATCTACATTTCCATCGAATTACAGCAGCAGGGCTTTCCGTTCGCGCGCACCGAAGGAGCCGGAGCTTCGGCCCAGTTTAACCTGATTTCAACACACGTAACAAGGTGAACGGCTGGCGGCGGCCTGAGGATTCTGGCAGTGCTTCATTGTCGTGCAGCTAATTGAATTCTTATTGTAATATCCGCGAACCCAGTGTGGATCATTTCGAGGCGTGCTCCAAGTCTGCTGAGGGAGAATCCTGCACCGGAGAGCAGGCAGTTAATCATTCCTGACGGTGATAATTGAGAAGTCACTCTGATTCACGCTCCTCACGGCTGCAGACGAGAGTTAACGGACGGACGCTAGAGATGCTTACTGTCATTATATCAAACGACACTTCACCAAAACACTGGCTCTCTCTTGTTTTGGTTTTGGCAGTCTTTAACCCTTTCAAAGCTACCATCTCTCCACCGTCTTTGTTTAGGTCCACTTTACCTCCACCGGTCAATTCACTTCCTGGTATCTACACTCACTGTCCACTGTATCAGCTCCACTGACCATATAGGACACTCTGTAGTTGTACAGGTCCAGACTGTAGTCCATCTGTTTCTCAGTATACTGTATCACCCTGTTCTTCAATGGTCAGGACCCCCACAGAGCAGGTATGATGTGGATGGTGGATCATTCTCAGCACTGCAGTGACACTGTGGGGCAGCGTCCTGTGGGGCGGCGTCCTGTGGGGCGGCGTCCGGTGGGCACTCATAAAGGACTAGAGGATGACCAACACTGAACTGTGCAGCAGCAGATGAGCTATCGTCTGGAGAATATTAGCATAGCTTGTTGCTAGGCTGTAGGTGCTATGGGGAAAACGAGGGATGAATAAACGACACATAGAGGAGTGCGGGTCAGTATGTCTGTGGATTAGAGTTTGGGGATCTGCCCTGAGTGAGTACATGCAGTTTGGTGGCTGTAGGTTAAAGGAAACAATAGAGTTTGAATGGAAGTCTATGGGAGGAACGAGGGATGGAGGAGACAAATAGACGAGTGCGGGTCAGGCCAACATTGACTTTGTGCTCAGGGATCTGCCCTGAGATGGAGTGTGCATCAGAGGCTGTACAGAAGCCTGATTTACACAATCAGTCCGGACAACCTGGAGCTGGCAAAAATCCAGCAGAATGAATAATAATAATAATAATAGTAATAATAATAGTAGTGATAGTAATAATAATAGTAGTAATAGGAATGATAATAATAGTAATAATAGTAATAAAAATTAATAATAATAATAATGAAGCTGCTTTGTGATGCACAGCCATCACTCCTCATGACTGCATGCTGTTTTTATTATTGTGTAAACATGTAAACAAACATGCCTGCATTCTCGCGCAGCTCGGTCTGAAAGGCCACCGCGGCTTCCTCCCGAAGCGTGCGAACCTCTTTCCACCCAGGGAAGATGTGCTCGGAATCCATTTGGGCTTGAGCGGGAACCTCACAGCCGTTCCTTTCAGCGCTCTGAATGAGGCGAGTGTTTGTGTGGCTGAAGGCGAGACAGGTGGAGGGTGCGTGCGGCAGCTCGATAAGAGATGGCATTGTTCATGTCTGGAGCGAAAGGCTCTATAAGAGCGATAGCGGACCCTGGGCCGCTGCGGGTAGCGAGGGGGCTTCGGCGCAGAGATACGAGGCCCGGAACAGATTTACTGCTGTTCCACTTCTGCGCTCGCCAGATTACCTGATTAAACATGGCCTTCAGCGGGGCGCACACTAAAGCAGAGATAAGAGATGGTCCTGATAGCGCTCCCGGCTTCGCCTGTTTATTGATGTGTGCCGCGGATGGAGTGATAGTTAGTTTGCCCTCCTCCGCGCGTGATATCCGGGTTCATTTACTTAGTGATGCATGTACAGTTGGAAGCCATGAACGGTCTGTGGAGGTCTAGCTGATGAAGCATCGTGTGGTTATAGGAAGCTGAAACTAGTTGCATCTCCTATGCTGGCCACTTTATTGGAAACACCATAGAGTTGGAAATAATCCTTTGGACTAATACCGGGGTGCTTAATCCTGGTCCTGGAGATCTACCAGTTCAGGTCCAACACACCGGTTTAGTTATACCTGTATAGTTAGTGTTGTTACCTGGACCAGGTGCGTTGGATTAGGGCTGAAGCTCAACGCTGCAGGGTGGAGGATCTCCAGGGCCGGGATTGGGCACCCCAAACTAATATCTTCATTATGTCCGTGTTATTAAAACTGATGACTGAACATTCGATCTCGTCACTACGGAAACTATTTTTATTTTTATTCACTATTTACTATTCACTAAACTATTTTTATTACCAACTTAGACTATACAAGCATCATCAGAGTGAATAAAATTAAATTAATTTTAAGTTCTATTTTAATTTTAAACATGGATTTAAACAGCAGCTGAAGACTTCATAAATCTAAACCTTTATAATGATACTACTACTACTAATAAAATAATAAATAATAAAATATAAAATAATACTAAATATCCTGTAGCATAATAATATACTATACTAAAATTTCTCTGCTTTTACTGCTAATTGCATTTTCCATGTTATTTTTTATTTTTGATCTAATTATTTTAGTACTTTATAACCTTTTGAATTTTTACTTGGTTTCTTTTTAATTTTACTTTTAACGTTTTGTTATTTACAGTTTTGTATTATAAATTCAGCTTTTTCAGTTTCTCTGATTTTATTCTTCTTGTTAATATTGTGATTTTATTATTATTTTTATGTTATCTTACTTTCACTCCTAATTTTCTCTCTGAACAGCTCTCTGTGTTTATATCGCCAGTTTCTAAAACGTATAATCTTATTTTGGGTACACCGTCTACCCTCTTTATCCTTTAAAAGCACTCTGTGAAGCACTTTGAGCCACATTTATGTGTGAAAGATGCTAAAAAAATAAAGATTATTATTATTAATTAATCTATTTTTATATTATTATTATTATTATTACTACAGTACTACCCAAGCATGACCAAACGTTTCAGTAGTGAGTGTTTGGGTGGTGACAGTTTAAACTCATTTGACCCGAATTCAAAACCACAGAGCCTTCAGCAGCTGTACACATAAAATCATCTTGATTTACTGAACTGCAGAAAAGAGTTTCAGTACTGACAGTTCTTAATGTTACACACTGATGTTCAGACTATGGAACACACTGACTCTACAAAACATTGATCTAACTGCTCATCATTCAACATCTCACACTACTATACCGCACACTGCACACTACAGTAGTAAGTACCACACACTGTATACGCCCCCTGTGTGTAGTATACGGTACAGTAACAAGTTCTGACCTACAGTGTAGTATACTAATACAGTCACATGACCAGTTACCTCACATTTCCTCTGGCTGAAGCAGGCTGAGAGCTGGTGAGGCCTTGGTGCATGATGGGATGCAGTACATCATGAAGATAGCTCCCCCTGTACACTAGAACATCTGACTGGAGAAGAACACCATCCGGGTATCTCCAGTACACCATGAAGATAGCTCCCCCTGTATACTAGAACATCTGACTGGAGTAGAACACCATCCGGGTATCTCCAGTACACCATGAAGATAGCTCCCCCTGTACACTAGAACACCTGACTGGAGTACAACGCCATCCGGGTATCTCCAGTACACCGTGAAGATAGCTCCCCCTGTACACTAGAACATCTGACTGGAGTACAACGCCATCCGGGTATCTCCAGTACACCGTGAAGATAGCTCCCCCTGTACACTAGAACATCTGACTGGACTAGAACACCATCCGGGTAACTCCAGTACACTACAGATCACTAGATTTAGTGAGCAGTATACAATATGCAGTAGATACTACTGTTGTACAGCAGTGTGCCATTTTGTAAGGGTGTGGCTAAAATAAGGCTCCGCCCACAGACTAAAACTCTTTGTTTCTGTAGTGACATGAAAACCTAGTACAGCTGTATTATTATTATTATTATTATTATTATTATTATTATTATTATTATTATTATTATTATTATTATCATCATTATTATTTGTATTATTATTATTATTTATTATTATTATTATTTAAAACTTTAACTAATTTAAATTTTAATGTAGATATTTGTCTCTTTCAGTTTCACTTTAAAACTTTAGAAACAACACAAAATATTTTCATGTGTAAATTGAGTTTTAATTGAGTTTTAGGGTTTTGGACGTACAAAGTATGTCTGTACAACGTGGAATTGAGAACACTTCCCATTCCCTGCTACAATGTCCAGTTTACCTCATGTTCTTCGCTTCTTCCACAGTACCGTGTTGCAGTTAGGTACCTTCCCTGGCCAATTTATCAGAAACACCTCTCTTGAGACTGCGGCCCACCTGCTGACGCCCTTCTGTGATCCTTTTCCTAAAGCTGCTTTGTTCTCTTTGCTCCACAGAATGATTCCCCCGACAAGCAAAAACTTCCTGGTGAATAACCTGGCGGCCGGGACCCAGTACGACCTGTGCGTTCTGGCCATCTACGACGACGGCATCACGTCCCTGACCGCCACGCGAGTGGTGGGCTGCATCCAGTTCACCACCGAGTCCGAATACCTGCGGTGCCACTTCATGCAGTCCCAGTTTCTGGGCGGCACCATGATCATCATCATCGGCGGCATCATCGTGGCATCCGTCCTGGTCTTCATCATCATCCTCATGATCCGATACAAGGTGTGCAACAGCGGCGAACGCGCCAAAGGTTCTGCCGTCACCAGCATGCACTCGCAAACCAACGGGGCTCAATCGCAAGGCTGCAGCGTGACCCCTTCTGCGTCCAAAGAGGGCGCCCTGGGGTCGGACGGGGACGAGAAAAGCGGGCAGAAAGTTTCTGCACCCCCTCCCGATTCTTTAACCCACTCCTCGGAAACCTCCATCCCAGACTGTTCCACGTCCACGTCCGTGGTGAGCCCGAGTTGGACCACTCCAGGCTCGTCTGGGTCTTTGAAGCCAAAACGCAAACCAGCGCCAAAGCCAGTAGAGGCCAAGGTGGACGCTCTGACCAATCCTGAGACTCAAAACACCAACCGCAACAACTCAACCGCGCTCCAGCAGCCGCTAATCCCCGCCCCGACACTTCCATCCCGCTTTAAAGACACCCCAATCCTGAGGAGGGCGCACCCCAGACCCTCCGTAACCAAGTACATGACACTGCCGGTAGAAGGAGTGCGCGCCAAGCGGAGGTACTCCCTAAACGAGGACCTGTCCAAGCACCATTGCTTCATTGGCGCACAGAAGTTTGGGAATATGTGGTCCAAGCGGAGTCTATCCATGAACGGAATACTAGTCCAAATGGAAAACGCGGATACAGACGGTAGCAAAGCCATGTATTCCAGTTCAGAGTGGATCCTAGAGAGCACAGTGTGAATGTATAGCTGAGCTGGAGATGAAACGTGGGTCTGCTTGTTGAATTGTGAGTGTCAAAAGTTTGGGGACACTTCAAAAAAAAAAAAAAAATTTGCTTCCTACAATTCCGGTGCAAATTAAATCACTACAACAAAGAAAAAAATCTCGATATTTTAATAAATATATTGCAATATATTCAGTGTACAGTCAGCGTTATATTGCACATATATTGGGGGTTTGCAGTAAGGTGACATGTGAACGAGTAAACAGGTTTATTTTGGAGTAAAACAATATCATGTGTAAATATTTGTGATTAATAAACTAGAAATTCTCCTTATCAGCCACGTTACCCCACTAATAATGCTATTTTTATAATAATCAATAGACAAAACTGATTTTGAATGTTTGATTTTACTCCAGTTTGTGTTTGGTTATAGCTTATTACTGTAAAATAGAATTATTCAGACAAATTGACATCTTAAATTCTGAAATTCTATATTTGTATTGTTGTACTTTGATTACAAGCACAGTTTCTTTGAAAAATGCATCAGTTATATCATCACAGTCCAAAGAAAAACATGTATGTCCAAAACGGCAACTTTACAGGAGACCTCATTTCATTTTAATGTAAGTTAAAGGAACCAGAACTTTTCCCCCAGGCAGTTTTGGGCCATTTCTGTTGGTCCGTTCATCATGAAATTCCCTCCCAATTTAAAAAGCAGCTGCTGTGTTCAAATGATGCATAGAAGTAAAAATCAACTAAAATGGAGATACATGTTTTTCACTGGACAGTGATGATATCAATTCTAGCTTCTATAAACCTGACACACGGATACACGATAACCCCAGGTACAGTGTGAACCCACATGGTGTTCATTTTTCAATAGTATCTTATACAGTGTAGACTGCAACACTGTAAGTGAAGATATTCCAGTAAGTTGTATTGCATAAAACACCTTAAAATTAATGACTAATTATTATTATTAATGATATACAGTCATCAACAGTCGTTTACTGCTTTGATATTTTTGTCAGTGATTTAAAATACATTAGATTCTGCATTTTATTTATAACAAAACTTCATTTTAATATTCTCCTTTTGCCATATATCAAAATATTGAAGGAATTCATCAAAAGATATTGAATTACATTCCCAAAATATTGACATACTTTGTGAGAATCCTGACTTGGCGTTTTCTCAAATTCATAATGACTTAAATGTGCAAAATTTTGACTTCATATATTTCAGTAATTACTGGTATTCACAAATAGTGGCCTCAAAACAAGGCCGCATCAGAGCATGAGCAACCCCCCCCCCCCCAAATATTCACATGTGCCCAAACTGCCCCCCGACAATAAACCGACTCTAATAGCATCAGTGCAGTGATGTGTTCAAACTAGCATTCCACAGAGTGGCAGAGTGACCAGTCATTTCCTACCGGAGTACCGGACTCTCCGAGCTTTTAGTTCCTACCAGCATTTGGTTCCAGTTCTCAGCAGTGTGGTACTGAACATGGAGGAGAGTTAGGTCACTCGATAGCTAGCTAGGTTAGCCAGCATGCTAATCAGCCAATAAAGTTAGCCACAATGGCAAGCAGTTGAGCTTCCATACAAATATGTGCTTTCAGAACTAGCTAGCTTCCTGGGCCTCGTACACACCCACATGTGACGATGCGAGTAGGCTCGAACACACCCACTAGAGGGTGGGGGGGGGTGATGTAAGCACCTTGTTGGTTGCTAGTCAGTTGCTGAAGAAACACTTATTAATGTACCACAGTATCAGCTCCACAGTACCACAGTAGGGAAGTCTTTATAACGTCTAGAACGTTCGGAAACGCATGAAAGGGAAACGTTCTGGACTGGAACTGTAATTCTGGACGTGAACACTATTAGAACCCTTTTATAAATTCGTCTGCAGCGTTTCTATCACACTCTGTTTGTTCTCGCTGTCACAGTTTCACCTTTGTGACATGGTCAGAATAAACCTGCTTAGTCGTTAATGTACACAAAATCAACCAAACACAAAGCAAATAGGTGTCCCCAAACTTTTGATGTGTGTGTGGTATTGAGTGAATGTATCAATGTATATGTGAATGTGTGCAAGTGTGGTTGTGTGTGTGTACAGTAGTGAATGTGTATTTGATTGGTTGTATGTTTGTGTGTACAGTGTAAGTGTGTGCGTGTCTATGTGCATGTGTGTGTGCATGCATGCATGTACAGTATGAGAGTGTGTGTGTGTGTGTGTATGTATGTACAATGTGTGAATGAGAGTGTTTGTGTGTGTACGTGTACAGTATGAGTGTGTGTATGTAAAATATTAGTGTGAATGAGTGTGTGTGTACGTGTACAGTATGAGTGTGTGTATGTACAATATGAGTGTGAATGAGTGTGTGTGTGTATGTGTACAGTATGAGTGTATGAGTGCCTGTAATGTGTGTATTTGAGTGTGTGCACAGTATGAGTGTGTATGACTGTGTACACTATGAATGTGTGTTTGTACAATATGAATGAGTGTGTGTGTGTCTACTTGTACAGTATGAGTGTATGAGTGTCTGTAACGTGTGTATTTGAGTGTGTG
>JAVGWN010000415.1:0-14462 GCA_034552555.1 Semaprochilodus insignis
CAATGCTTCTCAAAGAAAGAGTGCATAATAATGATTCAAGGAATCGTGAGGAATTTTAGTGCGTAAAGCTGAACACCCGTAATCTCTGCATCAAGAACCATCATTCAGCAAGAGCTGATACAACCACATGGGCAAGGGGTTACTTTGGCAAACCTTTATCAAGCACTATAATACAGAGTCACGTTCACAAACGCCACTTAACACTGTACTGTGCAAAACAGAAGCCTTATGTCAATCATGTCCAGAAGCGACTCGGACTTCTCTGGACCTCTCTGAGGCATCTGGGATGGAACAAGTCCAGCATTAATGTAGTGATTAATGTGAGCCTTTCACCAATCTGCACTCTGACACTTTATATTATTGTTATTAATATATCACTGCTACGGACAACATCACTGAGTCACTTTAAACAACAGACATATATATATATAATATATACAGCTCTGGAAAAATTTAAGAGACCACCTCAAAATGATCAGTTTCTCTAGTTGTACAGTTTCTGGGTTTGTGTTTGACCGAAATGAGCAGTTCTGTTTTATTCTATGCACTACTGGAAACACATCTCCCAAATTCCAGATCAAATGTATTTTAGATCTGTTAATTTAGAAAATGGCGCCTCCAGAAGCCTGTTTTTTGAACCATGCTCGCTGTGCATTTCACCCCAGCCACTGCTTGCCAGTCTTTCTGTAGGTCAATTGAGGTCATCTTACAGTGGTTAAGTGACATTGGAATGAGGTGGCGCTCATCACGGTCAGTAGAGAGTGGTTTTGGCCCTCTGCCAGTAGCTGTGTTGTCCTGTGTGTTTGCTGCTTGACCTTGTTATTATGAACCAGACACTCACTGGATCTGCCAGTAAAGCTAGAACCGAACCTTCTGTTCCTCACTAAGAACCTGCTGTACATGTGGAGAAGCTGATTTAAGAAGAAATTGGAGTGGTCTCTTCCAGAGCTGTTTATAGGTATTTTGTCCGGTCTCTCTCAGACTATCCTTGTCTAATAAATGTACATATCAGAGAATTTCTACAGACCCCTCCTGTCTTTGTATATTCTGTATTTTGTATTTATTTAATATATCTCTTTATTTTAATGTTTAGTTAGTATGTATATTAATGCTGCCCTGCTGTAGTGTCTCACCACAAGCATTTCAATGCATAAATGTCCTGACATACTGTGCAAATGACAAATAAACCTGAAACTTGAAACTTGATGCAGCATTAATGCAGAACAGTCCATTGAGATCTGCACGCTGCACACATTACAAAGGCATGGGTGCGGAAGAACAGGCTACCAGTACTGGACTGACCGGCCTGCAGTCCTGACGTGTCCCCAGTAGAGAATGTGTGGAGAGTTTAGAAACGAAAAACGTGACAGTGGTGACCCCGTATTGTGGCACCCCTAAGATGTGTTTGCAGGAGAAACTGGTCAAAATAACACCTGAAATGCTTCAATGTTTGGTAGCCTCGCCTTGTTGGACAGCATCACAATTTGGTAAACACTTTACCGAACCAAGTGTTTTTGGAATGTGTCGCAGGCCTGAAATACAGGAATGGATATATATTAACAAATGAACATGAAGCTGTCATACATGCCTGAAGCTCTCACTGTCTGAACTATAAGTCACAGTTAATGTAAGAAACACTACTGTCCCAACTTTTCCTGATGTGGAGTTGTGGTCATTTTTGCATGTGGCAAAGTGGTCGCTACGGCTGTGTCCACAGAAAGGCTGGGTCATGGAGAATCTGGGCTAGTCTCTGGTTGAAAGGTCCATAGAAGCTCTGCAGGATCTCCCTTGTTATGGACAGCATGGGGCCCAGATTCCGATTGGCCGGCCTCCTGGTGTTGGATGCTGGGCTTTTAGTGATGTCTGCTTCCTTTTGCTGGGTGAGTGGTCCTGCAGAGTTAAAGATAACACACAACACCATTGAAACGTTAAGCTAAGATCTTTTAAGACTTGCCGTCTTCTGAAATGAACCAAGTAATGCGTGAAGACATTCATTCGTTGACATAAAACAGCTGGTTGTTAATTCTTTAGGTAAATAGTCAGCTTCGTGTTCAGCAGAGTGTGCTGCTCGGTTTAAAGAGCAGATTTCACCTACATAATGTTTTGACATTTTTTCCTCCAACCTGTTGTTAAACACATCTACTGGAGTTACTTGAACCTGGCTGCATAACACTGACATAACCATTTGTTTTGATGTCAAGACAGCGTACGCCACATACTAATTTTTACTGCATACTCTAGTTGATGATGTTAACATGACAATTTTAGACAAACTGCTGGGCAAAATTATGACAACATCTGTCATGACATGCTTATGGCATGGTAATGTCAATGACATGTAGGAGGATTCAACTGCAATGTTACACCATAATGTATTGAGTACATTTTCAGGTGCTCCAGTGTTCCAGATCGTTTTCTGTGTGTACAGAGTATTTTAGTCAGGGATCACCAGCCTGTTCACACCATCCCCAAAATTTTCACAGATCACTGAACAGCATTATATGAGAACATACAAGAAACAAACCTAATTGCAAGAATTCAAAGACTTTGTGCATGGTGTGCTTCCTATTAGCGGCGTGATCCTCCAGACGCAGAACTAGCATCTGCTCTCGGCTGACGACGCTCAGCCAGTCGAGGAGATAGACCACATACAGCCCCACCTGCAGCCTCACCTGCACAAAGACAGAGATGGAAGTGTAACAACTGCAACAACAAAACTGCAGCATCAGGTACTTTACAGCTCAGACGATAAACTGCTGAAGTAGATTTCGGCTCCCTTCACTCCACAGAACCAGCCTTGATTAAAGTGCACCAACTTTTTTTTCAGTTTGTCACGTTTTTAGACACAAACACTTGCTGGAACAGTGGACATGGATTTTGTGCATGTTAACTCCGAATTCATGTTATCAAGAAGTTATGAATGAACCTACAGAAACGTAGAGCTGTTATCGTCTTTGTGCTCTGGGTACAACATTAACATTCGCCTGATTCAAATGATATCGTCTTCTACCTATGAAGCCAAATGTGAATCCAAAGTTGAGGATCCGCACTTCCAACACCATTTCTCCACTGTTCCAATGAGCTAATGAGAAGTAGTTTCATGTTTAAGGGGAGGTCAACCGATTTTATGGCTTAAAGCGAAATTATGGTTAATTGTAGGGAACTTTACAGACTCTGATTTCTTTACAGTGCTGCTGATGGGAACCAGGGGTCACCACCTCTACAACACAAATATAATCATTTCATTTAATACCCAAACCCGTCAGTAAATTCTGTATGTAAAGTTGATGAGGGCAAAATAGTAATCAATCTTTTAATGTAGCCATCCACCATAAATGGACTAAACTAAATTTTAGGTTTAGGTTTAAACCTTAACATGAAAAACTGCTGTATCAGACATCAGGCAGCGTACTCACAACCATTTAATGTAATAACTTTCTGTGAGGGAGCTTTTAGAGGTGGACCTCTGGTCCCACTATGACAATTCTGACCCTGTAAGTTTCTCTAGAATGAACAACTTTACACCAAACCCGTCTGAATGGCTTTACTGACTTGTTAACCATTTAACTATGCAGAACTTTTTTGCAGAATACTTTCTAATGACCATGAACATGTTATGGTGTTTAATACTGGTTTATGGTTAAGTACTCCAGACTATTTAGGTACCAGTTCATGAAGAGGAGTTTGTGCCAAATCACCACAGTGGAAAAATGTGAAATTCAATGCACTTACGACCTTACTTTTCCATAGCGACATGCCGAATATGTGCCAAAATGAAAAACAAAACCTCCATTACAGTGTTTTCACATTGCTTGCCTTCTTTACTGAAAAACAACACATGAGGATTTACATTTTAACAATGAAAAGCAGAATTCCTGTCAGAACTGAACACAATCCGCCTTGAGTTGTAATAAAGGCATGAACCTTTCCATGACAGCTTCTTTGTTGACTTGTGAAATCGTATCTCAATGCTGCAGGCTGTGGATAATGCCTCTTACATCGACTCTATGACAGAACGTATAGGATGCACAGAAAGCAAAACCAAGAGCAACATCAGAACTGGACCGGTGGCTAAATTAAAACACGGCCAGGCCGGACCACGACATCCGTACCACTAAGGGGTTAAAATCTGAAGCTGCTTGCTGTAGGCTGTTGCTAAGCTGCTGTTCTTTCAGAGGTGAAGGACTCATAACCCACTGTCTAAAAGGTGTAGGCTAATGTGAAAGTAAATGATGGTGGCATTTCACATAATGTGAAAGGCCATCAGCATTGTGGGTGACCCTCCCACTCCTCTCATGGACTCTTCATCCTCCTTGCGGCCTGAAGGACAACATTATGTTCCTAGGTGTACAAGTTATATTGATCAACAGCGATGAAGACCACTTATGGTGCATTGTAGAGAAACATACTTACAGTGGTGGTTGTGTGTGTAACACAAATAGAGCTAATTTGTTTACTACCCCAAAGAACAGAGAACCTACATGGTCTTCTGAGATTTTATATGTGAAGCTGACAATGGCACAACCGTGGTACGCTTTATTTGTCTTACTGTGCCCTGCATGTTTCTCCATAATAAATGAATTTTGAGCAAACATATACTGTTCATCAAAAGAACATCTGCACCCAGAAGGAAGTGTGGGATTGCAGTGCTATTGGGAAGGAAGATAAATAAATGATGATCAATTTAGACTGATATGATCAATATTTATTGAGCTACACATACAGAAGTAGTGTCTCTTAGTATGGTTTCTGGCCGCCATGTTTGCTAACCCAACATGCCAGATGTCTCGGCATGGAGTTGTAGAGGTTCCTAATGGTGTCCAGCGATAATCCATCCCAAGCAGCTTGAATATTCAGGAAAAGTCAGGTACAGCGATAAAGCCTGTCCTTGCCTGCGTCACATGCGGGCCGAGCATGAATCTTGAATCATTAGCATGTCTCACAATGTCAAACCTACCCACCAAGTTTCATTCCTGTCGGTTGATTCCTTCAGGGTTCGGCTATCTGTGCAACTATTACTTTAATATAGAGTGTATTTTAGAACAAACGCTTATCTCAAAACTCATTTTAACGTACAGCTCCTTTCACAACAATTCTGACTCTGTAAGTTTATCTAAAGCAGAGCATTTTACACCAAACCACATTTTGAACATTTCATTCCATAGAAATTTTAAGAAATCATAAACCTCTTAAAGGTGCCCATCTGCTAGGCATGCTAAGGCTTTTCTATTTCCATTGATATTTAGAACATTAGCCTGCTGTTGACAGCATCTGACTAATAAGATGGTGCATATGATGGATCTCCTGTGTGAAAAAGGTAAAAACAATATACTTGTCACATCTGTGCTAACAGAGGAATACTCAGGAACACCAGAATACTAGACATGTTTACCCAGTTTCCTGTTGTCAGCCATTTTCTGTATATAAGCACACGTTTCACTCAGGTCTTTACAAAGTCTTGTTTAGGCTTTGTCCTATGATTCTAAGAGGTGTTGTTTGTGTTTGGGTTTCCTGGTTATGACCTTCTGCTTTGGTTTCTAGTTTTTTCTAGTCCTTTTGGAATGTTTGCCCTGATCATTTGTCTACTCATCTGGTTTTGCCATGGCCTGTAGTCCGAGTTTGGATAAATAAACCCGACTCCAGATCTCTGTGGTAGTGACCTTGTGACAATACTAATGATTTAATTCCTAGTCTTGTTAGACTGCACTTATTAGACCCATCCACCCAACCCATCTGTCCCATACTGGACTATGAAATATTTATTTCTATTTTCAAATATCAAATTTGAGTGCTTTTTTACCTATGGATTTGAGTTTAACATGTTGAAAAAAAAAACTAAAAAATAAAAATGTAATACGTGCCATAACTTTTGTACAGGCATCATTTTATGTTTTCCTTCATTCCAGCATATTCAAAAAACAGTACTTATACATTAAAATGTACATTAAGGTAGTTCTCTGTATAGGATATGTTAACTTCTTTACTTATTAATCATGTGTCCAGGGGCACCCAAATTTCATATATGACTTTAACTATGTCTTATGTTACTTTATGACACCAACCATTGAGTTTCACACTTCTGCTTGTTTAATGTCACTGGATGACACCAAGAAGAAACTGACTGACCAGTAGAGGGACCTGAGAACTCATATATGACGATTAATGTCAACAGAGGTTCAGTTCCCATTAGTTTCTTACTTTGCTCTGTCCTTGGCCATATCCTGTGTATGTATGAGCTGCAATGCTGACTGTGGCTTCCCAATAAAGACGTTTCTTCAGTGTTAAATGTTGGGTGCTGCAGTTACATTCTGGCAGTTGAACAAGCTGTAGCATTAAAGGTGGAACAGAGCATCCCCTTAATCAACTCTGACAATGTAAATACAGTTTTCCATTCTACGGCACTTTTAAGCTTATATGAGGCCTGCTAACATTCCGGAATTCTCTAAACTGCATTCATTGTCTAGCTAGAGCGAAACACCTCTTGACATGAATACAGCAGTCATCAATCAGGGTCAGTTATTAACTGTGTAGAATTCTCAACACTCAAAAACGATCTAGGACAAATATACAGAACTCATCATTCACCTGTCAACTGTCTACCTGTGATTTTTCCTCTCTATTCTCTCTATCCCAACATTCCTCCTTCGCCGGCTCAACTCTTCGGCCTCTTTCCCCATTCCAGAGTCAGCTGCGATGCTATAGAAACCTACGCTATTGTGTACACATGAACCACACAGAACACAATGGCTATATTTTATGAGTGCCTCTGTACGCCAGCGATAAGCTAAGTCTCATATTGATTGAAAACTATCTACATATTTTGCTTTCCAAAACTATCTCCCAATAGAAACGTTCATGGCAGATTTTAAGCCTTGAATCTAAACCCAAAACCTCAGGTTCCTCCTTTATATTTCATCCAGGGCTTAAGTGAAAGAGCTTTAGCCTGAGATAAAGCTGTATTTTTCCCAGACAGCAGAACTGAATAACTTCAATAATTCACTGAACCAAGAATTGAGTGTGACTAATCTTTGGTGTAGCCCCCAGCACCCACAGCTGTTTCTCCCCCCAGATGGAAGCTCCTGATCTGGGGGAACAGCACCATTCTGCAGATACACCTAATCTACCATCCTGCACCTGGTAAGACTGCATATAGATATACAGATATAGCACAGCGTTCTGGCTAAAGCCAGCTAATACCAGGCCTGAGGAGAGTCTAAGTATGGTTGTTGACGTGCTGAGCAGTAATACTGAACAGTAAACAATGTTTTATTTTTTATACAGTTTTATACAGTTTTATCTGAGCTCAAATACAGCTTTTAGTTTCATCAGTTTCATCAGTGTGTAATTAATTGAAGAGTTTGGCGTAAAGTCAAATGTACACTATTTTGCCCTTCTTTAGTTCTGCACTCAAGCTGACAAGCAAAGGAAGGTTATACCCCAGTAATCAGCAACATCCATAGTACAAGGCTAAATCATTAGAAACTTGCCTCAAACCATCTATCAGTAATCTTGCTTACGTGTTTCTGGTTTTGTAGGACATCATACGAGTCAGAGCCTTGGGTTTGTTTCTTTTCCAGTCAAAAGGCTATTAAAATATAAGTTATTTGTTTTTCAGTGTCAGAAAACAGAGAATCATACAGAGGTATAATATCAAGTCAATCTGTATATAAGAGTTTTAGTAATTGAGATTATCTGGACTGTGAAAAGCAGAAAATGCAACCAACTTCTATCACTGAACTTTGAAAATGTGGAAAATTATTATGCATAGATTTCTTTAAAGAAACTGAAAGCAAGACTCCAGAACAAATAGAAGCTGTCATACATGCCAAAGGTGGACATACTAACTAAGTTAACATTATATTCAGTTGTTGAGGCTGTGTAAGTGTATGTTAAGTAAGCTCACTGAACAAACAATGAGTCCCCTGTGACTGAAATGTACCTAATAGCATGTAATACCTCCACAAGCACCAACAATAGCTGTACTGGACAAGTTTCTGGATGTAGGCCACATCAATGTTCAGACAAGAATTGGTCAGTTGAGCCAGATTTGATGGATGCCTTCTCTGGCACAATTCCGAGGAGAATTCCCTGTAGACTGGGATTTTAGCCACTGCTGGTAGACCCGTATGACCGTAAACTTACATACACCTGCAGATTCAGCTACTTCCTTCACACTATGGTCTTTGGCACACCCAAATGCAGTCACTACTTTTAGCCAATCATTAACATCTGCTTTGGAGCCATTTTCCACACATGGAACGAGACATTCACTGCACTGTACCACCTCTTCTCAATCTATGGATCCCGTCGCTCACACCCCGCAGGTATTTATAGCCCCATCATCCTTGTGCAGTGCCACCTGCACCTACACATTTGAATTTATCCAGCGAGTATTACTAACTTTAAGCCAAAATAAACTAAAACCAAAATTGCAGTCCCTGTTAAACCAGCTTCTTCTCTAAAACAGTTAATTGGTTAACAGTTATTAGTTTTAGGATTAGGAAACCGATAATCACTGACAATGATCAACTGATCTTTGTCCTATGGAAAATGGTAAACATGTTTTAATATATGAGGAAATAATTTAGAATGAACAGACCAATACAAATGATCAGTAGATAGAAGTTACTTGAAATAAAACATTTTCCAAAAGGATTAAAAGATTTTTCACATACATGGTTTTCATACAGCAGTAATGAAATTTAAAATGTCTGTTTTCTTGAAACATTTATATTTAGTTCATGTTGAGAATCAGACACTTTAATTTTATGGTGCAGTGTTGAACAGATCAATGCAGATAGTAATTCATGTAACATGATGGTCTGTATTGTCATTGCAAACACTTTCTCAGTTTTGAAAGTTTGTCTAACTGAGAATGACAGTTAAATGGCATAGTCTTTCATATCTGTAGCAAATATTTAATGCTACGTATGCTGTGGGTAATGCTATGTTTGCATCAGAATTTGTTTATGATCTTTACTTGGAAGTTTGATTTTTAAGTGAAGTGTGCAATCAATAAAATATTTTTAAAGGTGTAAGTTTGCATGACTTCAAGCTTTATGAGTTGGTGTCAAGTTTTGGCACTTTTTTACACAGTTGTATGAATCTGCTGCTCTTTTCCAATAAAGTAAGATTTAATACCATTGATTTGATGTCATTATGTTTATTTGGATTTTCTGCTGTTGTGATGTTAGTGGTATCTTAATTTAGAATGTTTTTCATGTCAAAATCAGTACAGTGTGCTTATATTGATGAGTGACAACAACTTTATATAATAATTGCAATAAACTTAAACGAGCAAATTAGATCAGTTGTGTAATAGTTACATAATTACTGCAAAACGAGTTTTGAAAACTTAATTAATTTGCGGCAACGAGTTAAACTTAACTTATTGGGGTTTACCTTGTGGTCCAAATGAATTTGGAGTCGCATACTCACAGGCATGGCGTTGTTGAGGGTAGTGTTGTAGACGCAGGATCGCATGGATCTTTCAGCCAGACAGACTTCAAACAACTGCAAGGACTCAGAGACGCGCTCATGGAAGTCCTCCACTGTCTTGTTTGCCATGCCGAAGTACAAGTAGTCTGAATATAGTCTACACATACACACAAGCACAGGACAAGATACAGAAAGGTAGTCTTTTATAGTGCAACCCACTCTGCACAAAGAATCTGGAGTCTGGAGCATGTGGGCAGAAGAAACATAAGGCTGGTTCAGAGGACTTTGTGCAGCAAATCACAAAATAGTTTCATATAACTGTACAGTTTGTCATTACACAAATAAGGCAGACATTTATAAGTCGCTCATTTGAAAAGTTTGTTAAACCCTTCTGGAGGTCATAGCAGATTCTCCTCTTAAACTAAAGACTAAAGCAAACTTTGATCTAACAACTCCCTTCTGAAGAAACTCCAGACTGCTAGAAGTGAGCAGTGAGCTCCAGTTCCATTTCTATGTGCTTTGCATATTTAAGAAAAACACATATTTACACAAGAACACATATTACATTTCCTTTATTAATGCTAATTTATCTTTGGATGTCTGTACTAAACCACTGAGTATTATACTTTTGTAAAAGTGGAAAAGGGATTGGGTCGTGGTCCCACTCAGACTTGGGCTGTGGGCTAGTTGAGCTGGTGATGGGTAGCGTGGTTGAACGTGAAGTGAAGAAATGAAGTGAAGGAGACTCGTTCATAAAGCTCACTTTTCAATGTTGAACGCTGCTCTCAAGCTACTTATAACTGCTACTAGACAGGCTCCGCCATACTTCTGCTCCTGCTCCCCTTTTCTTCTCCCGGCATCTTTTCTCTCACCCAGTCACTCACTCCATCTACCATTCTACGTTATTCCAGTACATACAACAGATTTAAACCAACCATTTGTTGGCTTGAAAAAGTCTGACAATTACCTTGAAAAGTGTTAAAGTTCAAAAGCTGTGGTACCTTAAATTAACTGCCACCTTACATTAACAGCCACCTTAAATTACCTGCCACCTTAAATTCACTGGCACCTTGAAATCCATTAAATACCTTAAATTCATTGCCACTTTAAATTCACTGCCACCTAAAATTACCTGTCACCTTAAATTCACTGCTACATTAAATTCCTTGCCATCTTAAATTCACTGCCACTTTGAATTCCCCGCCACTTTAAATTCCTCGCCACCTTCAATTCCCTCCCACCTTTAATTCACTGCTACCTTAAATTCCCCTTCCACTTTAAATTCACTGCTACCTTATTTTTCCTGCCACCTTAAATTCACTGCTTTTTCAAGCCAACTTAACTATTGCTCTTACACTTTCATTACTTTACTTAGCTCAACCCTCAGGTTCCTTAAGCTGAATGATAAATGTTAAGAATTCTGGAGTGTCAAATCTGGGAAACACAGCATGGCTCATTAATACCCCATAATAATCCATTATTTTAACAGTGAACGTGTGCATAAATGAGTCCTCTCTGTCAGTTCATCAGCCTTATCGTCAGCCTTAATACGCTAACCCAAAAGCATAAAATGAACAGCAAATTTAAAGAAGTAGTTGGGAATATAATTCTGGCAATGTGCAGAACTGAAGTTTCTATTTTAGTCGAGAATTTTTATTTCAGTGCATCACCAAACCTATTAGATGTAGATGTATTACCTTTCTACAGGATCTCTGAGCATCACTATGAACCTAGCTTCTGGCTGGACCGCATGTATAAAGTCCTGCACCAGACAAGGAGGCTCCATTCCTGTTCCGTTGTCGTAGAAATACACCCACGCATTGTTGTCCCACATAGTGGACGCGCTGGCCTCACCTGTCAACCAAACACACAGATACCGAGATATGGACTCTTCCTCCAGTATCCATTAAAGCATTTCTTTTAAGCGTCTTGGCTATTACGTGTTTAATTTCATTGAATCTGACCCAGTATAGTCACTGGGATGATGATGATCAAGAGCATATGAAGTTGAAGACTTCCACAGATTGTCTTTGAGAGGGGTCGTTTGATGTTCTCTTCATTCTTGTAACTACAAAGAGATGGACTTTGATTTGACTGATATGGCTCATAGCAGGAATGGGGGTCTACCAGAAGGGCAACAAAACTCTAAAGAGCAACACAGACTTTCTATTGGCCAGGACTTTCCTTGATTTCCCACCAAGCTATTAGAAGAAAAGACGAAATTGTCTCTGACAACAATCTTTGTTCTGCCATAACAGATATAGACTTTCCAAAGGATACTAGATTTCAGTTCCTTTAGGACTATATAAAGCTGTAACTTTACCAATGATGATGTCCGTCTTGGTGTTTCTTCTAGAGGAATTGCCCAGACGATCCTGAATCTGATAAGCTGCTTGATCAAACAGGTCCAGGTAGTCTTTCAAAGGATATGGTTTATGGAAACCCTCGCTCAACCTGATGATACCTGAGAGAGAGAGAGAGAGAGAGAGAGAGAGAGAGAGAGAGAGAAACGAATCTTCAAAGGAAGTCAAATGGAGAAATGATGGCTGTTCCTCCTCAACCGGATTACATCATGTTAGCAAAGATGAACAATGACATCCATTTCCCCCCAAGACATCAGCACAGCTCTTTTACACTCAGGACAACCACTGAAGATGAACATTACACCGCAGTGTGAAGCGTTTGTCCTGAACTCAACCCATATACTGTTTGGCCAACAGACCAAATCACAGTGTTTGTAAACAGAAAGATTGCCTGTGCTATCCAGGTGGATAACGCGCATCTAGTCAGCATAGCAGTAGTTCAATTTATGATAAGTGCAAACATAACAGAGGAAACATTAGCAACAACACTTCAATCTTCTTCTGTTTGAGGCTGTCTAATGGAGCTGTTTTCCAGCTTTCAAAAGCAAGCAGAGATTGCTATCCTGCTAAGGGATCCGCTGTCTCAGATTACAATTACAGCTGAAGGCAACAGCACTCATTTACACTAGCGGATACGGAATGAGTGCTCCTCTTCATATTTCCACACTCAGCAGAAAATAAAAAGCTTTGTTGGTTTTGCACTACAGTGGTACAATGTTACCTTCTTGCTGGAGTGATCTGTCCGAACCAGCTTACGTTACCAATTCGGCAGCTTGTCCTGTCACAGAGTTACATACAGTGCATTGGCTAGCTAACTTTGCGTTACTGGGTAATGGGGTTAAAATGCAGCTCATTCTGAAAGCATAGTTTCCACATGAAACAAAGCCATTCGCACGACCTGAAAACCTTTGCACATCCAGCTTGTCTAGTGAACTAACGTTAAAACGTTAAACTGGTTAAATGATGCTGCAGCCTGGAGAGCTATATCATTACACATATGTATTCTTATATTACTTATATATGTATGTATACATATAGTACAACTTACACCACTTACACTTAACAGCTCCAACTGATGAGAGTCTGAAACAGTACATATGCTGACATACCACTTATACTTTTGATGTACCACAGTATTATATTTCTCCATATCTCCACCTCTAATATATATTTAGTGGTGTAAAAACTTTGATCTCTTTTTCTGCACAGTGTAAAAGCTCTAGTTCTCCCTTCAGTTTAGTGAATATTCATGATGGACAGACCAATAGAACTGCTCCAAAACTGCTTAGAAATAAACCTTGTTGTATCAGCCTCCACTGCAGGTTAAGAAAGCTGGTTTATCCTCCTGTAAAACTTGATTTTGGAGGTTGATGTATGTATATATACAGCTCTGGAAATAAATAAGAGACCACTCCAGTTTGTTCTTAAATCAGCATTTCCACATGTACAGCAGGTTCTTAGTGAGGAACAGAAGGTTGGGTTCTAGCTTTACTAGCAGATACAGTGAGCGTCTGGTTCATAAGAACAAGGTCAAGCTGCAAACACACAGGACAACACAGCTACAGACTGGCATAGGGCCAAAACCACTCTCTACTGACCATGATGAGCACCACCTCATTCTAATGTCACTTAACCACCGTAAGATGACCTCAAGTGACCTACAGAAAGACTGGCGAGCGGTGGTTGGGGTGAAATGCACAACGAGCATGGTTCAAAAAACAGGCTTCTGGAGGCGCCATTAGTGATTTTCTAAATAAACAGATACAAATACAATATCTGATCTGGAATTTGGGAGACGTGTTTCCAGTAGTGTATAGAATAAAACAGAACTGCTCATTTTGGTCAAACACAAACCCAGAAACTGTACAACTAGAGGAACTGATCATTTTCAGGTGGTCTCTTACATTTTTCCAGAGCTGTACACAAAAACACTACTCAAGTACAGAAACTAATTACATTTACTTCCTTCCTGTCCATCACTGCTGATAATATACAGCCTGAGTGTTTAACAGTCTTAATTCTTGAAACGCTGTATTCTGCTGCACTGCTAGGATTTGCTGCTAACTTCCAAGACCTATTGACTCACTCTCTACATGTCTCTGGGTAAACAGTGCTGGCCTGTCCAGCTAGCAGCAGAGCTGAGTGCTAGTCTGAGCTTTTCATTAATGCAGACTTATGGATTGTGTCCTACAGTCCCCACCGAGTTTCTTCTGAGAACCCTTTCAGCAGGACAGTTCTTTTAATGCTGCCGACGTTCCTTTGATCCAGACATTCATCAGCTTCTCGACTGAACATTCCCAGTCCACCTTAAATGGTGCAGCAGTTATTATAACACATAAAGCGCAAAATCTGAAGAAGAAGGCGATTAGCATTGCTTAGCATTTTGTAAAAAGATGATTTAAACTACTGAAACATCCTACTGGGGTTTTGTGTAAGGAGGTCATGTGCCCTTTCCCAGCGACTGTTGCTAACTCACTAACTGGACAGAGAGTTTTTCGAATCGCAGTAATCGATCCCGGCTTTAATGAGAATTCAGATTTGATGCCAACCATCAGGAATGTTACTGTGGTTTACTGTGAAACCGGTAACTGTTACATCACTACTCTGAAGCAAGGCTGCACAGTCTTTTGTAAGAAGGTATGAATGTCATGTGGAAGCAGA
>JAVGWN010000416.1:0-14459 GCA_034552555.1 Semaprochilodus insignis
TATATATATATATATATATATATATATATTTCAAATTAAGCCATTTTAGATCCTTGAGTACATTTTTAATAGGTTGACCTTCTTATTATAGGATGCAGCTTCACTTACCATAAGAATTTAACAACTGTAGAAAATGTGAAATAGTTTTATTGTGATAATTGTGGGAAATATGGTGGTGATATTATTGTCATTATTTTGATATCATTATTAGCTTAACTGTTCAAAGAAATTTGCTCATTTTATTTTTGAAAATCTTCAATATTGTTTTTCTTCAAATCCCTCTTTTTTTAAATTAATTTAATGTGTTTTTTTTTAGTGCATTGTTTGATCTAGTTCCACTGACTTACATTAAAGTTAAATTATTTTTTTGGCCTCTCCTGTAAAGCTGCGATTGGGGAGATGCTTGTTTCTGTTTGGGCGGTGACATTAGGGTGGTTCTACATAACGGTTCTTGAAGAGCATTAACTACCGCCATGTTCGATTACAGGCTCAGCGTGTTTAGGTCTGTTCAATTGGGTTGAGAGCAGTGCAGTTCGGAAAACCGTGACCAGAAGTCACTTTAGTTGTAGTTTTGTTGTTGTTGCTGTTGTTGTTGTAAATATTGTTTTTTTTTTTTTTTTTTTTTTTTATTGCTCTCAGTTTTGTTTTTTTTTTATGTTTGGCAGGATTTAAAATCACTCGCTGTCGTTTATGTTGTTTCAGAATTTCATGACGAATGCACATTAGAAATGCTCAAAAAGAACTGACAACAAATTTTTTCTAACTTCCATTAAAAAATAAGTGTTTCTTCAGTCTGTTCTCTGTAATGGTAACTGACAGTGATTTTGTTTACTATCAATTTCCATTAAAAACCCCAAAAAACTAGATATTGTGGTGCTTGCCGTGCGGTTTTGGTCAGTATTATGGAGACAGGTTTATCCACCTGTATGCTGGACCTGCGGGAAAGTATCTTTACTGGATGCTGTTTCTAGGATCGTTTTGTGAATCAAGGCTGAACACTCAGAGATCGTGTTGGATGTTGGTTGGATGTTGTAGTTTGGTAAGTAGGTATGTTAATCTTTGTTTTTATGACGAATGCTCCAGAAGATGTTGGCCTGATTCAGAAACGCCAAAGCATGTTTGTTTGACATGTTGGCACATGGTCTACTGGGGGGGGGTGGGGACCTTGTGGAGAGGACGACAGGTCCAACCTTGTACCAGCTTGTTTCTCCGAGGCAGCCTGTGTTGTGAAACATATTCTCAGATCTTCATGGCCAGTCATCTGAAGAGCCTGCACTGAGCCTGAACCCCAACACTGAATTAGCCTGAAGTCTGTTTTATCCCCTGTTTGTTGTTTCTTCTTTCCCCGCAGTTAAAAGGATATCTGTTCATTAACTTGAAGGAGAACTCCCCCAGTGGAGTGTCCCCCCCAGTGTCCCCCCAGTGTCCCGGAACTAGTCTGGGGAAGATTTCACTCCTCGATTACCGTGTGTCCTGCCAGCAGCCGGCCCATGAAGCTTTGAAGGCCAGAAATGTCTTTAGCCATGAAAGGGTAGTGTGTTCATGCAGCTGAACACCACCAGTCCAGACAGCCACATAGCTGCAATGTGACGTCACCCAAGCAGCCACCTCGGTCAGCCAAGTAGCTGCGCTGTAGCACTGCCTGGACAGCCGGTCCAAAGGCTTTGCGTTGCATAGTCATCCGAGCAGCCGGGTCAGGCAGCCACATAGCTGCTATGAAGTTTCAAACAGGTGCCTGGTCCAGGCTGCATCATAGCTCCAATACGGCATTGCTCAAGCGGCTAGTCCAGGTCGTATCCTAGCTGCGATGCACCTTCGCTCAAGCGGCCGGTCCAGGTCGTATCCTAGCTGCGATGCACCTTCGCTCAAGTGGCCGGTCCAGGTCGTATCCTAGCTGCGATGCACCTTCGCTCAAGCGGCCGGTCCAGGTCGTATCTTAGCTGCGATGCACCTTTGCTCAAGCTGCCGGTCCAGGTCGTATCTTAGCTGCGATGCACCTTCGCTCAAGCTGCCGGTCCAGGTCGTATCTTAGCTGCGATGCGCCTTCGCTCAAGTGGCCGGTCTAGGTCGCTCACTCACACATTACATGCGTGCCTGTCGATGCCGAAGGCAGTTCAGTGGAGTGGAATTCTCTTTGTAGGCTGCTCATTTGTGTAATACTGGAATGATGATTATAATGAATAACCTGTAGAAGAAGCTGAACCGGTATATTGCCCGCTACTGTTCGAGCTATGCAGTTACACGAGCCTCTGGAACCGCAGCTACAGTCTGAGCGAGGCAGTGTTCAGCCCTGTGAACTAACATCTGTGCCGGTGTTTGTCTTTCAGAACGGCGACGTGTGCATCTCGATCCTGCACCCTCCAGTAGATGACCCGCAGAGTGGAGAGCTGCCCTCTGAGAGGTGGAACCCAACGCAGAACGTCAGGTGAAGAACCAGCTCACACAGCCCTTCGTCATGCCTCATCCTGCCGCGTGTTTGTGTGTGCACACTCGATGTGCCAGATTTCATGGCACTGAGTCATACCAGCCGTATGGTGGCTCTTATTTTGTCTTGTCCTGTTTGACGTGACGAAGCAGTTTCTGTGCTCAGTTCTCTTCCGTCCGTGTGTAGAGCGGGGTGTTTGTCTGTTTTGGTCGTGTGGTAGGAAGTGTCTAACAAGTCTTTCCTGTCCTAGATTTTTTTTTTTGTTTGTGTCGCTTCAGGCTTCTCATATCGAGTTTCACATATCTTTCTCTCCCCCTCTCTCTCGCGTCACAGGAAAAGCTCTTGCCTTCGTGGAAGTCGCTTTCTGTGTGTGTGTCTGTGTGTGTGTGTGGTTTTTAAAGAGCACCTGTCACTGAAGGACATGTTCATTCTGATATGCCTGGCTCACATTTCAGAATTCTTGATGTAATATTCTGAATTTTAAGGCTTAATTATGGATTTTTAGGTCCACTGATTTTTATTAGGTCATTAAATTTATAAACAGAATAATTCAGAGATGTGCTGATTGAAACCAGACCTTCTCTGATGTTTGAAACATTGTTTTCCAGTAGCATTTTGGCTTTAAATGTGATTTTTAACTTTTAATTTTTAATTAAATTTTGTTTAGTTTAATTTTTAAAATTTGAATTTATTGTAAAATGTAATTTTTAATTTATTTCATCAAGTGTGAAAACTCTTTTCCAGCCTAGACGTGACCTCTGCTTCTCCTGAAATCTGTGGTCTGGGGTTCACTTCCAGAGAGCTCTGGTGCCGTCTGCTGCACATGTGGAGGCTGCCTGTATAGGGGTTGCCTGATTGGTTGATTTTGTGACTGGCTCAAGAAGGTCTTTATACTGACGGCATCTCAAACCATATAAACGCACCACCATGTGCATAGGTGTGATAATGCTAACATTAGCGTTTAGCCTTAAGCTACATGTTTACGTTGGATTAAAAGAGTCTTAATGGCTGAGGATGGATTACAACACTGCCATCTAGTGTTCGGTGGTTCAAACACAACACACAGTGATCCACTGTATGTGTCAATCTTTACATTCAGCTCAACTAATAATCAAAACCGTGTTTGGAGAATCGATACCAGAATACTCAAGTGTATCAGCGTTTACTTACAGCCCTTGTTCTGACTGCCAACCTGCATGGCTAAAAGCCTCCTCACACGAGAACGGCTCCTTGTTTTCAGGTGCTCCTGCACAGTGAAACGCTGCGTATCCAAAAAGCGTGGGAGTGTGGAAATGAGCAGCAGACCTGTAGAAAGTGAGGTGGAATGGTGAGGTCAGTCGTTCTCTGAATTTGGAGCCTGTCGGTTCAGGGAATCATACCGGTGACCCTCCGGTCACAAGGCTGGTTCCCTAACCCCCAGCCTTCGACTTGTGCAGTCGAGTCACTGATTGGATGGAGCGCTTGTGTGAAAGCTAACGAGCAGTGATGGGGCCCTTCCCCAAACGAGCCCAGGCTTGGTACTGAGTGTGGATTCGAGTGTGAAAACGGCCCAAACTGCTTTGAATAACTTTGTTTACATCACAGAGTATTTCAGTTTGATCTAGTTTGTGAAAACCTTCATCCAAAAGCCTCCATCTGTTCTACTGCAAATATGACCGAAACGAAGGAGAGACTGTATTTTAGGTTGCTGATTTTTCTAAAGTCGGGTTAATTAAATCGGATTATGCTCCGTGTGTCCATGCTCAGAGTCAAAACGGTGAGACCTAGCGAGGCCAAGAGTCGATACTGTTAATAAAGCAGCATTGTTCTAGCAGCCCGTCTCGGTTCAGCTGTGCCTTCTGATATTTGGAGGTAAATAAGTTAAAGTATATATTATTTATTGATATATTTATATAGAACCGTGAACACTCGAACCTTTCTGAGGCTTATTTGCACAGTGAAATGGATCTTCAGGTTGATGGAGAACGAGTTGTATATGGTTCTTGTGGTATTGTGGTCGTGAGTGGTTGGCGAAGTGAGGCCGCCCCAAGAATTCTCTACAGATGTGCAAGTTGGATCCAAATGAATTCCAGAGTTGTGTAGTTGGTGCTGCCCACATTTTCAAAATGGTAAAACAAGTTTCTAAAGAAAATTTAAAAATCAAAAGGACAAAATAATTGCGAGGTTCCTTTCAGCCTATTGATTACTTCCTCTTGCGGCTAGCTCGTTTCTGGGCTCCCCTCCCAATCTTCCCTCATGTCGTCCTTAAAAACCCAAATGCCCCGCCCCCTTCTTGGAGGGTACCATTGTAAGGGTTACGGGAAAGCACCTACATGTCAACACACACTGTCCACATGGTCATCTGATCGTTATTGCCCTGTGTGCACACTTAAAGCTAGACTTTATTAATAATACATTAATTTGACGTCATCAGGGTGTAGGACGGGTAGAACGTCGGACGGGTAGAACGTCACTGGTGATGTATGTGGTGCCTTGACATCACAGTTCTGTATAGAACATTTTTAACATGCTTCATCTGGAACCAAAAAAGGGTTCCACTGTTATGATATTCAAGCTTGTAACAATAGAAGAACCATTTTTAGTACCATGTACACAATCTCCATCAGTCTGTGAATCACCTTCACCATGCAGAGAACCAGTTAAGCATTCAGATGGTTCTAAGCGGAACCATTGTGTTTGCTGAAGAACCAGATTTCTGATGCGTGTACACAGTGGAGTGGAGGGGATGGATTTGATTTCAGGAGGCCAGAAAAGAGATGGAGCTGCTTTGTGTGCTGCTGTTGTGATTTTGTGTTTATATAATTTATTAATTTTATTCTTAAATAACATATTATTATTATTATTATTATTATTATTATTAATAGTAGTAGTAAGCTGCTCATTTCTCTGGTCACTGATCCTTATGTCATCAAGTGCTATACTTGATGTCTGAGGACCACCGGGACCACTCAGTGAAGCTGTATGGCTTCATATCCGCCTTGTTGTTCTCTGTGGTGTTTTCCAGGACGATCCTACTGAGCGTCATATCCTTGTTGAACGAGCCCAACACTTTCTCCCCTGCTAACGTGGACGCCTCGGTCATGTACCGCAAGTGGAGAGACAGCAAGGGGAAGGACAGGGAGTACGCCGAGATCATACGGTGAGACCGGCGCGTCTGATTTCACACGCCATCATGTTATATGTGCTCAGTTTCTGGCTCCACGTTAGACGACACGTGTAGGTAACGTTGATCAGGTGGATGCTCACACTGGCACTCTGCTCCTTTAACATTCCTTGGAGATAGTGACGGAGCGGTGGACCAGCAGACTGTGAGCCAACTATCTAAAATAATCCAGTCGGAGCATAGATGGTGTAGATGTTGGTGATGGTTGATGATGTATCCAGGGAGGTGTTAGGTGATGGGTGAGGGTGGTGGAGGGGATCACAGTTATTGGAGCTGATGTACCTGATTGCAGTTATTTAACCTGATCACATTTGCTTCGGGCTGTAGGTTCTATAGAATGTGTTAATTTCCAAATATTCTAAGGACCATTATCTTAAATATTCTATAACTACAAGAAAAGCATTTCAATAACTGAATAGAGGAAAACTTCTATTGTTCTAATAATAATAATAATAATAATAATAATAATAATAATAATATATTTATTGCACTTTTGCATAAATTGGATTGTGTTTCATAGCAAGTTGCCTTAATTGTGCTGATCGTGCTTTATGTGGCTCTGAACTGTCTTGAATGGTTGAAGACTCCTCTTGCGTGAACGTACCAAATTAATATCTAATATTTTTACATCCCTACGGTTGTTGACTTAAACATGTTTACATAGCAAGAAACAAGCACAGAATGTTTTTCAGTTGGGTCGAAGCGTATATGAGAATTAAAGAAGGCAGAAGAGGCGTTGAGACGAGCTTCTTGAGGAAACACTGGTTTTGTAATGTTTACAATGTTGGGTAAATTGCTAGATTAGCTTTGTCCACATTTAGGTTCACAGAGCAAGTGCTTTAAACCGTAGCTGTAGACCAGGGGTATAAAACTCCGGACTTAGAGGGCCGGTGCCCAGCATAGTTTGGTAGTTCCTTTACTGGGTGGAGTGGTCCAAACCCAAACTCAGTAACAGTGCCTTCATGTAAAGCTACTTCAGTACAGAGTAACTGCAGTGGAGCTTCTCAGTAAATCAGCATCCATCAGCAGAGAGACTGAAGATACAACTCGATTTTTGTTTATTGATTTCTGTTACTGTGGTCTAAAATCAAACACTAAAGCTGAAGTCAGGAATGTTACCAATCACAGAGCAGCACGGATGTTCTCAACAACAAAACATTTACCTGTAAGGCATTCAGCAGACGCTCTTATCCAGAGAGACTTACATCCGTGCTTAGTGTCCCATCGGATAATGTTTCCCAGCTAGTGTAAGATGGTTAGAGTCTAGAACTCGCCATGAGCTCAGACTTCTCGAACAAGGGCCAGTGCTGATACCTAGAGAGAACAATACACAGACATATATAAAGCATAAGTGCACTACCTGGCAACCCCACCCAGCGCTCATACCTAGAGAGGATAGAGGTTCTGGTCAGTGTAAGTGCAAAAACGAAGTATTCCGACATACACACCTACTAGTGCTCACTCACTGAAGTGCTCTACACAGAGACGGGTCTTCAGTCTGCGTTTGAAGTTCATTCCACCGTCTGGGCTCCAGGACAGAGAAGAGTCTGGACGCTTGTCTTGCATGCATCTTCAGGGATGTGGGTCAAGTCGAGCTGTACTTGAAGCTTGAAGGGCTCGAGGTGCAGATCGACTCTTGACCCTTTGCCATAAGGAGGGAGGCGCTGGTCCATTCTTGGCTTTGTAGGGATCAGAGTTTTAAACCTGATGCGGTGCAGCTACAGGAAGCCAGTGTAGGGAGCTCAGCAGTGGAGTGACCTGGGTGAACTTGGGAAGATGAGTCGAGCTGCTGCATTCTGGACCAGTTGCAAGGGCCTGATGGCCCGTAGAGGAAGACCAGCCAGGAGAGAGTTGCATTAGTCTAGCCTTGAAATGACCAGAGACTGGACGAGCAGCTGGGTGGCCTCCTGAGAGAGGGTAAAACAAAACGAAATCAAACCTAAGACTTAGTTAGTCACTAAATATGAAGGTCTGAAATGTGAGGGAGTAAAAAGGAGTTAACTTTACTCACTAAAATCCTGCAGGAGCAGTAAAAGTATCGCTATTAGAAAATACTCATCGGAGAACAGACCCAGCGGTACTTTACTGAACTACACACACCTGAGTAGATGGATCTAGTTTCTACCGCCTCTGCTCTGAACCTGGCAATTAACAGGTGAGTTGAATCAGGTGTGCAGGTAAAGCCTCCAGGACTGGACTGGTGCACCCCTGCTGTGTTTTCTTGAAATGACCTGAAAGGTGGTGAAATCTTTAAGCTCAGTAAGTATTGAGAGTAAAAGGTCATGACCGTGACCAGTAGTATGTGGTGTTGGTGGTGGTGGTGTTAATACTGGCTCCCTGGTGGAAGGTGATCAGGATCAAAGATTACAGGAGGCCCAGAGTTCTATCTTAGACATAGATAGATAGATAGATAGATAGATAGATACTTTATTGATCCCGAAGGAAATTTAGCAGCCAGTAGCGGTTTCACAAGAAAACAGCACAGTAAAATGCTGTAACATGGTGTGATGTGTCATGCTTTGTATGCCCAAAGACATGTGGACTAAGAGAGTGAGAGGTTTTCAGATTGAGGTTCTGATCATAGATACAGCTCCACAGAAATAGTCAGGGCACATGGATTCGGCTGAAGTTCAGACGAAGCATCTGAGTCACAGTCCAGGTAACCTGTGTTTGGATCCTGCTGCCCTCTTGTGGTTAGAAGGCTCACTGAAAGTCCTCACTTCCGGTTTATCTGCTGCTTCACTGAACTGTTCCAGTGAAACCGAGGAGCCGCTTTGTGACCTGAAGTCTTGCTGCACCAGATTTCACCACACCATCACGTTCCTCTGGTCATGTGACTTAGACTGATGACGAAAAGAGAAAAATCTGTCTGTATAGCTGAGTTGTCCTGTTTTTGAAATGTGTGTCTGTGTGTGTGGTTGGTGGTGTGTTCACAGGAAGCAGGTTCTCGCCACTAAAGCAGAAGCAGAACGGGACGGCGTGAAGGTGCCCACCACACTGGCAGAGTACTGCGTGCGCACACGCGCCCCCGCACCCGACGAGGGCTCCGACTTGTTTTACGACGATTACTATGATGACGAGGACTTGGAGGACGATAAGGACGAGGACTGTTGCTACGACGAGGACGACTCAGGAAACGAGGAGTCATGACACCGCCGCCGTCGTTCTCCTCCTCCTCATCACCACCTTCATCTTCATCTTCACTCTGAAAAGTTGAAAAGCTGTCGCATGTATTCACGTTCACTCAGATAGCTGTCTTTGGGTTATTTCTGATTTTAATTGGAGCTGGAAAGTTTTCTGTTCTCACCTGGTTGGTTTTTAAGGTTCACTGGGGGCTGTTTTTGAGCTACAGACGCCTCTGCTTCATTAGACGCCTGAATGAATGAATGACTGAGTGGTTGAGCGAGTGATGGACTGTGAGTAGGTGAGGTAGTGCTCGAGTGAAGGACAGGGTGGTCTTGTTTTGTTTTTTTTTCCCCCTCTCGTGGTTTATTTGGTTCTGCTTATTCCATCTATGGTGTCTTGAGTTATATAGTGCTAGTCCCTTCGTCCAGTTTGACCTGCGTCCTGCTGACCTACCCATGCTCTGCCCACACGTGTTCTATTGTAGCTACTGTTGCCGTGTCGGACAAGCTTGCAGGACATTAGCGGGGTGAAATATGTGCATACGTCACTTGATCAGTCTTCTTGAGTCGCTACATGGTTCTAGCTATTGCAGCGAATCGTATCAGAAGCGGAAACATCATATTTACACCGTAAATGTCAAAAGTCATGTTTTCAGAGATCGATTCTGGATTTTTAATAGTCCAGAGATTCATCTTGTGTCTAAACGCCCGACTGCTAGATCTTCAGCCATAGACGCTTCCACTCGAACCTAAACGAGTAGCATGAGGGCTGTACCGCTAACATTAGCATTAGCAAAACCTATGCATACAGTGGGGTGGTCAAGCTAACATCGCTATATATATATCACCTTGCTTGCAGTATTGCAGTATGTACGGTACCGCCACACGTATCGTATCACCGGGTTCTAATCATGCTGCACCAGCTCAACAGCCAGAAACATACTTAATGCAAGTACGGGAACGGAAATGACCATGAGCTCATGGTGCTGCGTACTTATGACTATCGTGGCAGTTAGCACACTCAAGGGGGCGCAAGTGGACAGGTCAGAGTGGGGTCTACTTTTATTCCAACAGCCCCAACAGCTAAACCCAGACACTAGAGGAGAGCGTTCTGCTCTACCGAAAAGGCCACAAGACCGCACTAAATTTAGATAATATTTGAGTTACGATTTCCAAATTTATTTTTCCCGGCTTTGCAACCGCTGCTGCAAAAGGATGCATTTGTAGGCGGAGCCTGGGTAGATCAATCAAGGAGAGCCAGCAGGTCGGACCAGTTCAGCAATAAGTAGAAGTCATTTTTGCCTACTTGCTTTCATGCTTCAGTGACGAGACGTTTGAGTCTGCAGCATCCGTTCCGGTCTGGGAGCGTTCCTGGGAAAGCTCAGAGGACTCTGGATTGAACTATTGATCAAGCCTTTGAATTTGAGTTGAATCAAATATTGTTGGAGCATGGGGAATTCCGCACCGGGGGTCCCTCAAAACCAGCTGTAGCGGTTGGGGTAGGTGCCGTCGCCCTCTTGTGGCAGAGCTCTGGATATGCTTCCTTTCCATGCTGTTGTTTGGACGGACGTTCGCCCTGCAGAGGCCCGAACCCCTGAAATCCCACACATTGTTTTTAAGTGCGTACAGTTCAAATCAGTGTAATTACCGCACATTTCTTCACTTCGTCCTGAGGGGGTTGGGAGGGGGGATAGTGGGAAGCGTGAAGACGAGGGTGGGAGGGTGTTCGTTGATTGTCTTGTTTTTTCCGTTGAGCTGAAACTTTTTAAATTTTTTTTTTTTTTTTTTTTTGGTGTTTCTCCACTCATCTGAATTTCATTTATTCTGCTCCTAGGTTTTTTTTGTTTGTTTGTTTTTGTTTTTTTGCAATGCAAATATTATATCATCCACTCATATGAATTTCATTTATTCTGCTCCTAGTGTGTTTTTGTTTTTGTTTGTTTGTTTTTTTGTTTGTGTTTTTCTTTTTTTGTTGTTTTTTTTAATTTGTTTTTTTTCTTCCAAAACTGCGACAAATTCCTTCATTTGGGACTATCTGGGTGATTTTTCTCCTGGACTTACGGATGGTCATCATGTGTTTTGGTTTAGAATTTTTCCGCTCAGTAAAATGACGGCAGCATCAGCATCAAGTCCTGTAGTTGACCTCGCGCCTTCACGCGTTTGGAGACCGGAGAGGGCTTTTAAATACATCGGCATTTTGGATTAGTTCACCGTGAGCTCATTGTAACGGACTCTCAGGATAAACCAAACAAAAAGGGGAAGAAAGGAAATCCCACAGCAACGCCAACAAACAGCGATTTGACCAGTCTTTCCATTCTGTCTCTCTTTCTTTCCTCTCTTTCTCTCAAAGACGGTTTACAGTCTCGACCCCCGATGCTGATATGCACATGTGGCTGATCATTTTACTGACCTGTATGTATTTTTATGGTTTGTTGGCCTATTTAAAACTGAAAAATAAAAATCTTTATTAGAATAGTTCTGGTTCTGGAGTTGGGGTCTTCACATGTGCGCTGGGTTAACTAGACGTCAAAGTCTGGTAAGTCTAACAGCCGTATGCAAAGTTTGGGCACCCTTGGGCGTGTGTTTTGTAGATGTACAGAAACAGAGAACACATGGTTTAAAGCTGCAGTGTATATGATTTCATAATCAGAAATGGAATATTAGTGTATAATTCCCTGTAACTACAGATCTCTGTGTGTTCTGGTTATCTAGAACGAGCTTCATATCTACGTAGGAGCGACTCGTCTTCCAGCAGAGACTACCACCGCCGTGTTTCTACAGTAGCCCAGAACAGGCACACCACACACGGGCTGTAGAGAGACTCTCACACTGTTACACTGAAGCAGCAGCTCGAACTAGGGGGCGCTATAGCACCGACTGGAGGATGCAGAAAGAAGGAGAACCCTCGTTGGAATGTTCTACTGTGGTACCCATCAAAAATACTACCAGATACAACTGAGGCTGAAAACAGCTGCTTATTCGAATTCTCCCGTTCCACCTTAAATGGTCCAGCACTTACAGTCCGGGGCTGACATCCAGTTTCTTATTTGCCAGCTTCTTGTTCAAATTTGACTGTATTCCATCTTAAATGGTGCAGATCATACATATATATGAGCTGCACCATTACGGACGGACAGCGTTTAACGTGGAACGGGAAAAACTGGAACAAGAGCTGGAAGTATTGAGTATTTCCAGTATTGAGAGAACCGTGAGGAGGTTCTGAAGGTCTAAATCAGCTGATCGGGGTCAGCAGTGATTATTAATCGGACTCTGAACTGAGTGAACGTTTTGAGCTTTATCACTCCTGTTTAATAAATTGAGCAAGTAAACAGTAGTAGGGCACGAAGCATAGCTGGAAACTTGCCACCGTGTGTAATTAGACCATGATCGTTCAAGCTTTCGCGTATGACTAACATTTAGACGGTGAAGCTCATTTTTCTCGCAGGTTCCCAGAATTCCAGCTTCTGTATTCTGATTCCTACTGTAAGATGGAGCAGTGATGATCCGGCCTTGTGCCCGTCTGGGAGGCAGGTTCCCCCCTTGAGGTTCTCGTCAGTGGTCCATTTTACATCTTACTTACGTACCTCGTTCAGCTCTTTTAACTGAATCAGAGAGGCCAAGGCCAAAGTGACGGGTCTCATTCACAGACTGCTCTTAAGCTTATTAAAACCCACTCGCACGGTTTTCAGGAAGATTCTGATGATCAGTGTTTTCTTATTTGGGATTTGTTCCCAAGTAGGAGCCAAATCTACTCATACAGTCAAGAGCACAAAGGCAAGAACAGGTCTGCGATTGAAGAATAAGACTTCCAGGTACTGCAGACGAGGCTAACGAGACATGACGGCTCCCTGGCAGCTCATCAGCACTTTCCCTGTAAGGATGGGGGATATGGTAAAAATATTATGTCAAGACATTTTCACGATATACGATGTCCATCATGATATTTAGGTCTGTTTTAATGTGGTTAATAGGGTCATACCGCAAATATACTATAATAATAATAATAATAATAATAATAATAACAACAAAACTACAGGGATCCATATTCAGTGTTTTACAAACCACTAAACCCAATTAAACATTACACTTACATTAATATTACTTTGGCTGTTAGCATTGGCTAGTGCTAAATACCAAGAAGTTTCTAGAACACTACATCTCTGTTGACATTACCTCAGCTGTTAGCATTAGCTAGTGTAAAGGCCAATAAGTTTCTAGAACATTACCCCTCAGTTAATATTACCTCAGCTGTTAGCATTAGCTAGTGTAAATGCCAAAAAGTTTCTAGAACATTACCCCTCAGTTAATATTACCTCAGCTGTTAGCATTAGCTAGTGTAAAGGCCAATAAGTTTCTAGAACATTATCCCTCAGTTAATATTACCTCAGCTGTTAGCATTAGCTAGTGTAAATGCCAAAAAGTTTCTAGAACATTACCCCTCAGTTAATATTACCTCAGCTGTTAGCGTTAGCTAGTGTAAAGGCCAATAAGTTTCTAGAACATTACCCCTCAGTTAATATTACCTCAGCTGTTAGCGTTAGCTAGTGTAAATGCCAAAAAGTTTCTAGAACATTACCCCTCTGTTATATTTACCTCAGCTGTTAGCGTTAGCTAGTGTAAATGGCAAAAGGTTTCTAGAACATTACCCCTCAGTTAATATTACCTCAGCTGTTAGCGTTAGCTAGTGTAAAGGCCAATAAGTTTCTAGAACATTACTCCTCAGTTAATATTACCTCAGCTGTTAGTGTTAGCTAGTGTAAATGGCAAAAGGTTTCTAGAACATTACCCCTCAGTTAATAGCTGTTAGCATTAGTGCTGAGTGGTAAGAACTTTCTAGAGTAGAACATTAGAACAGTTAAAATATTACCTCAGCTGTGAGCGCTAGCTTGTACTAAATACCAAGATGTTTCTAGAGCATTACACCACTTATTATTACCTTGGCTGTTAGTGTTTGAGTAAATGCCACCAAGTTAGCACTAAGCGGTAGGAACGTTCCAGAACATTACCTCAGCTGTTAAGTTAGGCTAGAACATTTCTGTTGATATCTCAGCTGTTAGGGTTAAAGTTCAAAATGACAAAAACTAATGTTGCTGTGAGGATTGACAGTGAGGTCAGGTACTGATGTTGAACATTGCTGTGAGAATTTGAGTATTAGTGAGCTCAGGTACTNACAGGAGGTGACGGTATATGCTGAGTAACTGACCGAGGAGTGTTTCCAGTAGCGAATAATCTCTTCCAGGTCTGTGGCAGGGTTAAACAGGAAGTGCTCCCTCCACTCGTTCCAGTCCACGGTCATGGTGCCGTCACAGTCGATGCTGGAAAACACAGACAAATGATGTGAGGGTCCTGACCTTCATCGTGTGTTCTAGATCAGGTGAGTTCTCCCAGTCATTACTGTCACTATACACTGACGTACCATACCAAGTCATGTGATATCAGTATGTAAACTGATTATGAAGGGGTGTTACCTAGGGGGGCGGCTTGGGAACGCCCACACCTGTACGAGCTGTGAGGTGTTATCTTGTGAGTGAGACAGGTGATCCTAAACACTGAAACTCTTAAAATCTACACGTGGCTCCACACAAGGGTCACGATGAGTAAGTCTTAATAATAAAGCCAGAGCTTAAGAGGTTATACACTCATCATCTACAGATCAGCTGCACCCAGAAGGAGGTGTGGGACTGCAGGTGTGTTGGGAAGGAAGATAAAGGTCACCAGGATCAATAACTGATGATAAATTTAGACT
>JAVGWN010000417.1:0-14458 GCA_034552555.1 Semaprochilodus insignis
CCTGGTAACCTTTATCTTCCTTCCCAACAGACCTGCAATCCCACATTGTGGGTGCAGATACTACTTTGATGATAAGTGTGTTTAATTACATTACTAGCTTGTTGATATCCTGTATATACTGCAATTAAATGAATATAATGTTCCCAGTGTGATGACTGGTCACAACACTGACCATGTGTGAGCCAAACAGCTCTTTCCCATAAGGACGTCTTCTCAGGCTGGCGCTGCTGGTCTGTTTCCAAGGCTGTAAATGAAAGCGATTGGCTGGTTTGGCATCTTTTCATTTCAGTCCATGGTTTAAATTAAAAGGGACGTGTTCAAGAGGCAGTCTAATGTGAATATGAACTTCTTAGTGAGATAAGGATGTGCTAATTGACGCGCTCCTTGTATTTGTGTTATACCTTTATTATGTTATTAATATTAAATAGGTGCCGTGTTATTACACAGAATAAACCAGGCTGCTTTATGTCGATAAGTCCTGCATAGATTATCCACATACCCCAATTATTACACTGCGTAACAAGAGATTTGTTGCTGGCCTCTATGTGTTATATTCCAATTGTTTATCTGTAAACCGTAAACAAAAACAGCTCTATTCATCACACACTGTGCGCAGGACAATTTATTCATTTCATCCGCTCAGTAATGTGTAAGATATTCACACAGTGCAGTAAATATATATTGTAATGTAATATATATTTAACTTCAATGAATCCTCAAAACTAAGTGAACAGCAATCGTCCACCTCACCTTCAAGACTCCTGCAGTGCTCGCACATGAAACGAGGAGCCCATGGTTTGTCTTGACCCCCGACAGGTATGCCGAAGTATGCTTTGTAGGTCTCGCACATCTTAGCAGATGCTTTCATGGAGAACTTTCACACTCTGGTCTTGATAAATTGGCCACAGATGGAGTAGAATCTTGGTGCTGACCACGGTGCCTCCACACACGGATTCGTTGGTCGTCTCCACCAAGACAAAAGCGGGACTCGTCACTGAAGATGACCCGCTGACATTCTGAGTCACTCCATGACAGTCTGGTACGACACCATTGCAGTCTTTGGTGACGGTGACGTGGTGTTAAGGACAGTCGTGGTAACGGTCTGTGTGCATGTAGTCCTGCGTGGTGCAGCCGTCTGCCAATGGTGCCGCACTAACAGGATGACTCATGGAGGACATCACTGCTCGTCAAGTGTCAGTCAGGTACAGAGATAAGGCCCGTCCTTGCTTACGTCACATGTGCGGCCGAGTGTAACACTTGAGTCATTTGCAAGTCTCACATTGTTAAACCTACCCACCAAGTTTCATTCCTGTCAATTGATTCCTTCTGGGTGCAGCTATTTGTGCAGCTATTCTTTTGACAATGAGTGCAAGTTGTTTTCTCTCTCCTGGATCCTGGAGGGCATGCACGATGAGATCCACTTCTCACCTCGTTTCAGTGAGCTACAAGTGAGAAATAATGATCAGATTACCAGAATATCAGATTACGCCGTGCTTTTGTCTTCACTCGCGATAACTGCGACAGGGATTAATGAGAAGGTAAGAATCTGGAAGGCACACGCAGCACGTCATCCAAACAAAGTCTTACCGAATAAAAGTGAGAGGGAGCCTTCGAGCGGTGCTTCACTCCGTAGTTGCCATAAACAGCGGTGAGCATCGCAGCCCTGCAGAGCATGCACGTTTTCCTTCTGTTCTCTGAATGCACTTGAAAATTAGATTCGCACACTGACAATAATACCTCATGAATCGTATGCTGAGCGTACTCCCGCCATGTTCCTAATCTCATTTGGAGCCGGAGGAGCCCGTTTGCTTTAATCATGAGGAGGATCTCTAACGGCATCAGCCAAACTCGATTATCACCTAGGAGGTGGGCCGCGGCGGAGGAGGCGCCCACTTCGCTGCTCTATACGTCGCACAGAAAGGCTGTTGGAACTCCACTGCTGGGTGTCTCTTGGCATAAGGCCAGATACACGCCTCACACAGGTAAGTTTACAGCTACATGCAACCGATTTCACACACCGCTGCATTTTACTGAATACAGTGTCACTGAACATTTATCACCCCAAGCTGCATTCTGGGTGCTGCAGACGGGGGGTGCTATAGAGCACGGTGAGTGTGAACAGCTGGGACGGGTCCTGTTGTTGTGCTTCTACTAGCACAGATAGATCGGGAGTGGGAACCTCGTCACTCCTACACTGCACCGCTACCATGTCCATACTCTTGTGTTAGCAATGTGTCGCGAGAACACAAAATACTCTGTTTGTCACTCGCACCTGGTTATTTCCCGGTAACGCACCAGCAGAGGAGAACCCTCAGAGAAGGCCAAATGATTTCCAGAAGTCCTAGATATCAAAACATTTGGTAGTCTAACCAGTGTTGCGTTCAACTCTAACAAAACGTAGCAATGCATTGATTTCAATTCAAATCGTGGTGCATTGAACACTCTGTCATGCAACTACGGCAGATGAGAAGGCCAATCTTGGCGTTCTTTTTCAAAGCCTGATTAAAAATGCTCAAACCCTCTTAATGTAGGTCTGGTAACGTCGTTAGCAAGCTGCAGTGGCTGCATTTATAGAGGACTTTTACTGGAACCAATCGTGTGTGCTGCCTTTTCAATAGGGTGGGGTTTATATACACGTCACTGCTGATCGGCCAACACCTCTGACACCTCTGATGCCAATCAAACCAGAGAAAACGTACCTCAAAGCTGTTGTACATTCTTTTGTACCATTTTGATGAAGCATTCAGGCTTGAGGCCCTAGCAACAAGGTGCGCAACGTTTTGATTGAATCAGTCAATCAACAGCAGTAACTACTACATATGAACACAACCATGCTTGACATCAGTGGCATGACACAGTTGAACCAGGATTGGGTCAGAATCTGAACACATGGCTTTGTCTTTTGGCCCGAAAATGGCCCAAAACCAATTACATTGTCTGGATCCATCAGGCTCGATTTGGGTAGCAGACCGCTACTGCACATTTGCAACACTACACTGCCCCCTAGTGCACAAATTAAGATTAGAAGGTATGTGGATGGACGCCTTGCGATATGCTAACGTCAGCGCTGGAGTGAGACTCGTTTCTTACTCTTATTTATATGCCACACTGAGATAATGGAGATCACTAGCTAGTGATGAAAAGGCAGAAGCTCTTTAAAGTCTGTGACATGACGGTCAGTATTGGAGCATCAGCGCAGAAGAAGAAGCACTGTGCTTTGTCCATGGTTGCATGAACTGCTAGCTAAGTAAGGTAAGGTCCGCCTTTCTCACTGCTCACCACTTCAGCCTCCTTAAGTAGCTTTTTCATCATTGTCTTCTCGATGTCACCTGGTTTACTTGCCAGTGATGCCCATCTTCAACCATGCCCATCTTCAACCTGTTCAATTGTCAACCTGTTTGTCACACCATCATGCTGCATTTGGTATTGGTGTCTGAGCTCATGTTAGTTTTTTATTCAAACTACAGTTCCACCTTAAATAGTGCAGCAGTTACAGGCACATCTGAATGGAAGTGCTACATTGTTTAAGGTGGATCAGAAAATGGAAAGCTAATTTAAGCTTCAAATAACAAGCTCACAGAAATGTACCTAACAGCGTGTAACACCTCCACCAGCACCAATAACAGATGTGACTGGATTTGNTGGAAAGCTAATTTAAGCTTCAAATAACAAGCTCACAGAAATGTACCTAACAGCGTGTAACACCTCAACCAGCACCAATAACAGCTGTGACTGGATTTGGCATGGACTGGACACGTTTCTGGATGTAGGCCACATCAATGTTCAGACGCTCTTGCAACAAAGAATTGGTCAGTTGGGCCAGATTTGGTGGATGCCTTCCCTGGCACAATTCCGAGGGGAATTCCCTGTAGACTGGGATTTTAGCCACTGCTGGTAGATCCGTATGACCGTACGCTTCCATACACCTGCAGATTCAGCTACTTATATATCTGCTGTATGATACTTAGTTGGAATCAGTGAACCTAGCGCTGTACCACATGAGGCGATTGCTGCTGAATTGACCCATAAATTCCACTGGGAATTCTCCAGTCTCTCCCAAATACTCATTCCATCATTGATGATTGCACAAGTTCGGAATTTTGCAGAAATATAACTCCAGGTTTAGAGGCACTCTATCGCCCCCTACGGATTTGAACTCAGTCTATAGATTTGTATAAGGGCATACATACAGTAAATATGCTTTGGCAGTGCGTTTACATCACACCGGCTGGGAATTTGCATTTGTGTACTTGTGCGGATTACGCTTCTGGGCTCAGGCCGTCCTGCAGTCACCGCAGCCCTGCTCTGGCCCTGGCCTCAGCGAAAGCCCTTAGTGCCACCATCCAGGTCCCATCCCAGGGCCATTATCTAAAATCATCAGCAATTTCTTCCCTCGTCCACTCCTGATCTCAATCTGGTCCTGCGCCCCCCCCACCACCTCCCTGATCCCCCTCTCTTCCACCCTCGGACCGTAAGCGGTGGTTTATTTCACAGCGGCGCTGCTGCCGGTCTTATCGGCCGAGGAAGAGGGGGGAGGCGCATTTGGACTTTATCTGACGGTCCCTCACCGGGGTGCCCAGGCACGCGGCAGTCACAGCTGGTTACACAAAGATTCCCCACGCGAAGCCCCCGCTTTGGAGATAATGAAATTCGCTTCTGAGGATAAAGTCAGGAGGGAAAAAAAGGGCTCGGCAATTACTTTAGACCTGTTATTTTGTTACATGTGGGTTGAAGACGTGAGGGCCCCCCCTCCTTTGCCCAGCTTTCTTTTTCATGCGGACCTGCGGCCACCCACATACGTCGCTTTTTCCGCGCCTGATGCGATGACACAGTCCCATTTGATCTGTTGTTCAAGGGTTGTAGAGGCTTTTTTTGCCGTCTCGCACTCTCACATCGCCTGAAAGTACTTTTGTATGAAATCCCTTTCAAAAGATCTGCCGGTGTGTTTTTTAACGCGTTCGGAATGCATTCTTTTACCCAGCCGCGGATGTGTGGGAAAGGTTAGGGAGGGGAATTAGGCACGTCCTGCGTTTTGCCATGCTTGGTCACAAGTAAAGCCCTCTGAGTGGGCTTGAACCACGGCATTGTGGGAAATATTCCGTAACTGCCACCTGGGGAGAGGAAACACATTTGCTTACGGCCTTCGCTTTTGGCCCCTCTTTCTTCCTGTTTAGTCATAAAGCACCATAAAGTGCTCGGAAAATCGGTCACAAATATTGATCTGCTGAACAACAAATTTAAAACACAAACAAATGAATTCTCTTAGAAGAAGGGCTTTGCGGGACCAACGTGGTTGATGCCATTTAATAAGGCTCTGGGAAAAAAAAAGAAGGAAAGAAAAGTCAATGCTAGACAGAAAAAAAAAGCATGCACACTAAAAACAAGTGGACGGGTTTGTGTTCTTGAGATTGGTGGGAGGCTCCTTGTAGAAGCTGACTGGCACAGTGTGGTTCCTGTGGAAGGGACTCGTAATGTAATGACTGCCAGTTCGTTCAGGAACTCTGAACATTTCAGTCTGTTAAAATGCGGGAATTTTTTGGCTGAGATCTTGGAGAGCCAAACCACTCCATAACTTCTTCTCCAGCACCTCCCAAAGCCTTCCAGTGGGGGTTAAAGTCAGGACTCTGTGACTTCATGTGACTCCTCACGTTCCCTGAACCACTCTTCCACAATCTGATCCAATGAACCTCGACACTGCCATCCTGGAAGACGGCCACACCAGAACAAATCGGTTGATGGGATAACCTGGTCATTCAGGTGGTCTTCATTTTATGACCACATAACGTTGCTGAGCCTTGACCTGACCAACTGAAGCCCCTCCAGCTCATAACCCTGCCTCCAGGGGCTTGTACAGTTCACTATGCATCACTTCATGTGGTTCCCTTCTTAACCTGATGCTCCCATCGCTCAGTCTAGACTCCTCGGACCATGTGACCTTTTCCTATCACTCCAGAGTCCAGTCTTTATGCTGAAGCGGATTAGTCTCACTAACAAGCGGTCTTCTTTTGTCCACACAGCTGTTTACCCCCAATCCTGTGAGTTCCGGTCATGTGGATTTGCTCTTACTGTCACTGTTAAACACAGTTGTGAGTTCTACTCCCCATTTCCTACCAGCACCAAGCATTCTACTGATCTCCACATGCTCTTTTAGGATATTCCAGACATTTCTTATGTGAGGGTTATGGTTTATGGTTCTCCTTAGTTGTTTTCTTAGCTTGATGCAAGTCAATATTTGACCTTCTGAAACACAGTAAGATCTTTGTCTTCCCACATGGTAGTGTAAGGAATAAGAAGCTGCTTAATTGCTGCCAGCTGAATCACATTAATCACTGCAGCCTCTTTTTTGCAGACAGTGTATTTAGGTTTGAAATTTGAACTATTAATGGACTTTACACTCTACTCTACTTTTATTTTAGTCATATTTGAATAGCTAAAAAGTATCTCTACTTTTAGTCAAATGCAGGATTGTTATAACTTCTGCCTGTGCTTTGCACCCAGAAGGAGGTGTGGGATTGCAGGTCTGTTGGGAAGGAAATAAAAAAAGATTACCAGGATCAATAACTGATGATAAATTTAGACTGATATGATCAATATTTATTGAGCTACACATACAGAAGTAGTGTCTCTCAGTATGGCGTCAGGCTGCCGTGTTTGGTATCCCAACATGCCAGACATCTCGACATGGAGTTGTAGAGGTTCCTAATGGTGTCCTGTGATAATCCATCCCATGCATCTTGAATATCCTCACACAGTTCCTGCAAATGGTGCGGTAGGGGTGGAGGTGGAGTGACACCAGGCCTACAAACCGTTCATCTTGGTGCTGACCACGGTGCCTCCACACATGGATTCGTTGGTCGTCTCCACCAAGACAAAAGCGGGACTCGTCACTGAAGATGACCCGCTGCCATTCTGAGTCACTCCATGACAGTCTGGCACGACACCATTGCAGTCTTTGGTGACGGTGACGTGGTGTTAAGGACAGTCGTTGTAACGGTCTGTGTGCATGTAGTCCTGCGTGGTGCAGCCGTCTGCCAATGGTGCTGCACTAACAGGATGACTCATGGAGGACATCACTGCTCACTGAGTGTCTGCAGTCATGAGTTATGTCGCACAATCCATCCGTCGTCTCTTTCCATGGCTCTGGTGGGTCTCCCACATCCTTCGTGTCGCTGGTGCATGCCTTCTTCTATCCACTGCCGCCAACCAAGTTTCGTTCCTGTCGGTTGATTCCTTCTGGGTTCAGCTATTACGTAAAACATTTTAAAGGAAACTGAAGACATGTTTAAGCGATTCCTAATCCCCTGTTTGAACCACTTCTGTAGAACGACCCATATATCACCGGCGTCGGTGAGTCCACTTTAGTTCTCAGTCTCCTGATGGAGAACCCTGTTTTCGTTCTACTGCAAGGCCCATTGGCCTCCCTCATCTGTGGGACGCTCCAGACCTGATAAAACTCCCATTTGTTACCTCATTAAAAAAAACACTCTGTCCACTCTCATCATCCCGGAACGTGAATTCCCTCCCGGGCCTGCTCCTGGCCTTGGGAAGAGAAAGAGCCTTTTGGGCACTGTTCTGGAGCGCAATAATGCTTTTGATTCATATTGCTCTTATGTCAGCAGATTTATCGTTGGAATATGGCTCGACCCCCCTGAACCGGCCCGTCAGTGCTCATACACGCGGCCCGGAGGAGAGGACAGAGCCGGGCCGTGATTTATTTATTTAGATTATTTCCTCTGCCTGCTGAAAGTCATTTTGATTTAACAGTGATAAAAAGGGAGCAGATATGGAGTTATGGATCGCTCCTGTAATAAAGTCCCGTCTGAGCGGTATTACTCTTTCTTGGGGATGTGTGTGTGGGTGTGTGTGGGTGGGTGGGCAGGAGCGCTTTCGGAAAAGACAATACAGTTCTAGACTACTCAGGTTATAGATATACAGTTATTAAAGCAGAGGAGAAGGCCTAATGACTGATTTATTCAAATCACCATGCAGCATTTCATCACAGTACAGTGGCACGCAGACGTTTGGGCACCCTGCTCGATAATACTGTCACTGTGAACAGTCGAGTGAGCAGAAGACCAGCTGATCTCCAAAAGGCATAAAGTTACCGATGATGCATTTCCTTTTAAGCCGGATTATTACTGTAGTAACACTGTATTTGTAGTGGGCCGTTGTAGATGGTTAATCTGATACTCTTAATGGAGTATCAGTAACACATCAACAGCACATCGGTGGTGTAGCAGCAGTGAACACCCTGAAGATGCACGGCACACATTAAAGTGTCGTTGGTATGATGACCCATAAGACCCCAAACCCCTCAACCCCAAACCTAATCTTATCCTTAAACTCAACTCCAAACCTAATCTTATCCCTAAACTCAACTCCTAACTTAATCTTATCCTTAAACTCAACTCCAAACTTAATCTTAACCCTAATCTCAACCTCAAACCTAATCTTATCCTTAAACTCAACTCCAAACCTGATTTTAACCCTAACCTCAACTCCAAACCTAATCTTAACCCTAATCTCAACCCCAAACCTAATCTTAACCCTAATCTCACCCCAAACCTAATCTTAACCCTAAACTCAACTCCAAACCTAATCTTAACCCTAACCTCAACCCCAAAACTAATCCTAACCCTAAATTCAACTCCAAACCTAATCTTAACACTAAACTCAACTCCAAACCTAATCTTAACACTAAACTCAACCCTAAACATTATCCTAATCCTAACCTTAGTTTTGTAATAGACCTAATCCTAACCTTAATCTTAACCTCAACGCCTAATCTTTATCCTAATCTTAACCATTATTTTGAAATGAAACCAAATCCTAACCCAAACCCTAACCTAAACTCTAACCTTAAACAAAGCCTAATCCAGTTAAACTCCAGGTACCTGAGCGGTGTCAGCAGCATGTCATTAACAGCTTGTTGAGGACGTTGAGCTGGTCTGTGTCAGAGCCCTGAACATCTACAGACATGAACCTGGACCCTCCAGATAAAGTGAAGAGCCGCTGAATCCAGCAGATCATCAATAAATCTGATTTACACAGGAATTAATAATCTACTGATGATCTGCTGAAGGTATTCTGATGCTTCATTGCCGCTACAGCCACAAGACAACAATAAGCGTTTATGCGTCTCCTGGTCTGAGCGCATCCAACAATACGGGACGCCATGTGCAGTGACATGACACATGTGAGTGCATAAACATGGGAGTGGCTCTAGAGCGGTTTCTGCTGGAGGACAGGAAGGAGTTAACCTGTATGGATAAATGCAGCCTTGGCATCTTTCAGCCACACTTGTTGGTTGGTTGGTTTGTTTGTTTGTTTGTTTGTTAATTGTTGCCAGGGTTTCTGTAAGTCATTTTATCGGCATGCTTTAATCCACAAGCACCCGGTTCTCCGTATCGAGGTTAATTAATTTCGATGATCTCCCACGAAGGCGCGTCGATGAATCTTTTGAAGCGTATCAAACACTGAACAGGTCCCTCCGGGGTGGACGTTTGAATAGGTAGAGGCGCGAGGGGCGAGACGAGAGGTGACAGCCGGCTCTTGGCTGCCCAGGGCGTAGCGCCCGGTGCCGAATGCCTGAGCGGATGGAGGACGTGTGTCTGCGAGGTACAGACAGAGATGTGCGGAGAGGAACAATGAAATGCTAATGTGGCGAGGCCCCCGCGGTGCTCCGGCGTACCACATCCACACAGATGGTCAGGGAGTACGGACAGCCCTCAGGGTAGCGGGGAGAATGTCAACAGGTAGGGAGCTGTCAAAAGATCAGCGCTTTTTCCCTGCCTCCGCCAAATCACAGACAGGTCTCTGACATTTGTTCTGCCGGATCTGCACCTCTGCTGCTCAGGTAGAACAGCTTTCGCTGGGTCTGAAGCGCCGTGTGTTTTTTAACCACCGTCTGCTGCCGGTACAGACGAATTAGGGCTGGATTAGGTGCCACTAGACACATTTGGGAAGCAGTTTATTTGAAGGCTACCTACATGCAGACTTTATAACACATGAATAAGCATGTAATAGCATGTTTATAAGGCAGTATTTATTGTTTATGCCAGTAAGATGATTAATGAGGTAAGAACAACACTTGCACTGACATTAGCAGCCTTTAACTAAAGACACATTCAGGTTTTTCCATGTATACCACCGTTATGAAGCATTATAGGCACTTAATAGACCTAAAATAACAAACTAGGCTCCCCAGACAAACACAGAGTCCCCTCTTTGATGTTCTGGGGGTGTTTTAATGATGTGGAAATGGGTTCTTTGATCGAGGTGACAGTATATTTGAACCACAGTGCCTACCTACACTGAGCTACTGGACAACCAGGTTTTGCCACACAACATTCCTATCCCTGTATTCCAAGATGACAGTTCCCGCGTGACTGATTGGCATGATGAACATTCAGGGGCATTCACACATCTGGACTGGGCCACACAATCCCCAGATTTGAATCCTCTTGAGAATCTGTGGGAACTACCTGGAACAACCAGTAAAACGCCAGGGAAGGCATCCACCACATCTGGACCAACTGACCAATGTAAGAGGGTCTGAACATTGATGTGGCCTACATCCAGAAACTTGTTCAGTCCATGCCAAATCCAATCACAGCTGTTATTGGTGCTCGTGGACGTAGTACACACTATTAGTTACGCTTCAGTCGCAGGGGACTCGTGTTTTGTCCAGTTAGCTTATATCAGCTCTGTAAAATATTCAGAATATTTTATTAGTGTATAATTACCTATAACTACAAGCTTAGAATGAGCCTTCATATCTACATAGAAGCAGCTCGTCTTCCAGCACAGGCTGCCACCGCCATGTTTCTACAGACACTCTTGCATCAAAGAATTGGTCAGTTGGTCCAGATTTGGTGGATGCCTTCCCTGGCACAATTCTGAGGAGAATTCCCTGCAGACTGGGATTTTAGCCACTGCTGGTAGACCCGTATGACCATACGCTTCCACACACCTGCAGATTCAGCTACTTCCTTCACACTATGGTCTTTGGCACGCCCAAATGCAGTCACTCCTTTTAGCCAATCATTAACATCTGCTCTGGAGCCATTTTCCACACATGGAATGAGACATTCCCTGCACTGTACCACCTCTTCCCAATCTATGGATCCCGTCACTCACACCCCACAGGTATTTATAGCCCCATCATCCTCATGCAGCGCCATCTGCAGGAGCCTGAAGTTACTACAACCTTAAACACGGAAGGTGAATCATTTTTCTCCAGGGAGCTTATTAAGTGTCAAGACACCAATGTCTTTTCTGAGTGAGTTGCTCAAGGCTGTTACAGGGATTTCACCTTGTTTGCATTGTTCAAAACCAACCACAGTAATACAAGCAGTCTAGTAGCTTAATGCTAATGTCACATGACAGACAAAACTAGTCACAGGTAAAACTAACAAGCCCAGATTAGGAAAGTCTGGCGGACATTATCACAGTTATTGTTATTATTGTTGTTGATGTTAACTATGTTAGTGTGAAAACTAAGCAGACCTGAACTACAATGCAATGCTGTGTAACACTGAGTGAGTAAGTCAGACGCTCGCAGATAAGAAACATGAGGGTTATTAAAAAAGACAGTCCAAAAGAGGAGTCGTTATGCCGTTCCAGGTCAGTAACAGCAGAGCCGAAACATACCGCATGTGAAATCCGTAGAGAGCAGTCAGAAACAAGCAAGGATACGAACCAAAGAGCAAACAAGCGAGCAACCAAAGCCAAAGGCTGAAGACCAAAAGACCAAAACCTATGAACGCAAGAGGGTCGTAACAGGAAGGTAACAGGGAACGGCTCAGTATGCAATACTTCACCACAAAGGGTCACGCACAGACTGGCTTAAATCCTGAGAAACAGGTGAGTGGAGTTCTCAGGTGATGGAGAACTGATAAATGAGTTTTGATTTGTGGGTTCAGACATATATACACTCAACATCAAAAGAATAGTTGCACAAATAGCTGCACCCACAGAAACCAACCGACAGCAATGAAACTTGGTGGGTCAAGGACGAGCCTTATCGCTGTACCTGACTGACACAACAGCCACGACTGCAGACATCCAGCAAGCAGTGGTGTCCTCCATGAGTCATCCTGTTGTACCAGCACCATTGACAGACGGCTGCACCACGCAGGACTACATGCACACAGACCGTTACCACGACTGTCCTTAACACCACGTCACCGTCACCAAAGACTGCAATGGTGTCGTGCCAGACTGTCATGGAGTGACTCAGAATGGCAGCGGGTCATCTTCAGTGACGAGTCCCGCTTTAGTCTTGGTGGAGACGACCAACGAATCCGTGTGTGGAGGCCCCGTGGTCAGCACGGTGATTGGCTGGTTTGTTGTCAGGTGTCACACGTCCAGAAGGCCTGGTGTCACTCCACCTCCACCCCTACCGCACCATCTGCAGGAACTGTGTGAGGATATTCAAGCTGCATGGGATGGATTATCACAGGACACCATTAGGAACCTCTACAGCTCCATGCTGAGACGTCTGGCATGTTGGGTTAGCAAAGATGGCGGCCAAAGGCCATACTGAGAGACAGACTTCTGTATGTGTAGCTCAATAAATGTTGATCAGTCTAAATGTATCATAATTTGTTGACCCTGGTAACCTTTATCCTCCTTCCAAACAGCACTGCAATCTCACACTTCCTTATATTCCTTTTATCCTTTCTCCATCTACTACAATCCAGTGTGAGGCTTTCCCTAGCTGCATCCAGAAACCCTGAAAGATATAGCTTTTTCCTACCAATCCTCGTCCTCCTCCGTGACCTGGAAACTGATTTTGCAACATCATTTTAACCGGCTGTTGGGAAACCAGAGAAGACAAGAGAAACAGCTTCATATACCCACCAACGTGGCTTCCAATGGAGGGTACACTGGTATATGTTACCCAGATTTTAAAGTGACCTCATTACAGAGACGCCCAGACAGGACGGACAAACATGGAGCAATTCCATGCTGCTTTAAATTCCGTGTTGTATGTGGGTTTATATAATTATCCGAGTTGGGTGTATGTTTTTTATTGCTGTAAAATCAAACAAAGAATATGGATTAAGAAGCCACACAAATGTGAATAGGTGGGCTGTGATTGGTTTACTTCATCACTAGTTGACATCATACTTAATGACACTGAAAGGAATCAGTTGTCCCAGTGGCCCAGCTTCTTTTCATTCTTGCTCCTCTCCTTTGTTCCTTCAGGGTTGGAAAGAAGTGGTGGAAAAGGAAAAGGATGGAGAGTCGAGAAGGATTCCAGAAGCAGTAAGCTTATGCAGCGTCTTATTTGAATGTTCCAGTCCACCTTAAATGCTACAGCTTGTCCAGGTACCATAATGTAACTGCAGCACCATTTAAGGTGGAATGAAACATTCACGAAACAAGCTGGCGAGCTGCAGCTCCCACATCTTTAACAGGATCCCGGACAACTTTAATCCCGCAGTCTTCACATTTCACTCTGGACATTTTTCCAAACTCTTGGACAATATGGAGCAGCTCTGCTCAGTGTTTGACCCTGAAGAGACTGAAGAGAGAAGCAGCTCCACCTTTATTAGCACCACAACCCCAACAGCAGCCTGTACGTAGCAGCCACGAAATAACATGGATCCAAAAACATGGATTAGGAAGCCATCATACGACTTCATACATTCTCTCTACTCCTCCTGTTCCTGCTCCTCTCTCTGTTCTTCCGGGGTAGGAAAGGAGTGGTAGGTAAGGAGGAGGACTTACCAGTAGAACAGCTTGTGCACTGGTTGATGTTACATCTGAGGATGTTAACATATAGAGATGGAGCAAAAACCTGGACCCCCTGGGATGGGGGCGAGGGGGAGCACTGAGGACCACCACTCTGTTAGCAGACGTCTTTATGAACATCTGTGCACAATGCCTGCACATGTTTGCAGATGCAGAAGAAGTGTCTACGCTGTGGACCCTAAAAAGTCAGAATGGTGAGTGTAAGCGTGACACATTAAGTTTTTGATGACGTTCCCGTTTTTTTCCCCCTAATTCCAAAACCTAGCGCGTCTATTTCTGTACCGTCATGTCTGGAATGAATGAAATTTCATTTAAATGGATTGGATGGCTTATCAGCTGGGCCCAGTTGCCGCGAGCGCACTTATCATCGCTCCTCACATCGCTCTGATAAAGTTGAGTCTGCGCTGGGAGTGTATTCAGATGGACTGAGGGGACGGCAGCGCGGAAAGCTCCGGAGCTGCCCTGACGGATTTGTGGGGGGGTGGTGGGGTGCTGCGGAGAGCCGCGTGCAGTCGGCTACCTGATATCAGCTATCTAACACGCGCTTTACTCTGCCACTCCCTCACTCTGACAAACTGTCTGCACCCTTTATCTCTCTCTCTCTCGCTCGCCCTCTTTCACTGTCTCTTTCACTCACCTGCTTTCACACTCTCACTGCCACTCTCACGCTCTACCCCTCTTTTGCACACAGCTTCTT
>JAVGWN010000418.1:0-14458 GCA_034552555.1 Semaprochilodus insignis
ATAGATAGATAGATAGATAGATAGATAGATAGATAGATAGTAGACGTATCCAAACGTTTGCAGGGAACAAGCTTTAATATGGCATTGTCAGGATGTCAGAACGGTAATCAGGCATTGAAGTGTGTTCTCTGTAGTTAATTTATTAACTCAACATGCCATTTGACCATAGTGCCAAAACGTTTACATGTAACTGTAGACAGACAGATGGAAAGATGAACAGAGAGATAAATATACATTATGGCTGTACAAAAAATGCATTTGCAAGAGTGACTTGGAAAAAATGAAAAATTGCTTTTGGAGTGGTCTAGTCAGAACCCAGACCTTAACCCAATAGAGATACTATGGAATGACAGCAGAGCCGTTCACACCAGACATTTGAAGAACATGGCTGAGCTGAAGCAGTTGTCCTGCTGAACAGTTCAGTATTGCTCTTGTGAACGTCCTGCAGGTCTGATCTGCAGCTACAATTGCTTTGTTGAGGATGTTGTTGCCAAAGGTGGCTTGACCAGTTATTTGATTCAAGGATTCGTTTACCTTTTCCAGCAGCACTGCGAATGTTTAAATGGTCTGTTCAGTAAAGCCATAAAAGTTTATCATTGTTATTAGATGTAGCACATTGTTTGTTTATACTCGTGACTTTTTTTTAAGACCAATTATTGCAGAAAACTAGGTCATTCCAAAATGTTTACTTTCATTTTGCCACTGTAGACAGACAGAGAGACGTGTAACATTTCTTCCTTTTTAACTGAAACAGGGTGGAAACGATTATGAGATTTTCGAAGATCCGCGAACCATCGGCTTCACCGTGTACTCCCCCGAAGACACAGCACGGCTCTGCAGAGAACTGTTCTTCAACACGCCACCCAATGAGGCTTGACAGCGCATCAGTTCCTACAAGCACACAGAGATATATGCAGGACCTGCCCCCTGCTGTCCACTGCTAGTACTACACCAAGTTCAGCACTTTGTGGTATACAGATAACAACTCCTGATGGCAAACCTGTCAACTTTGGAATCCACTGCTGATAGACTGAATTAACATGTCGGAGGTAGAACTTTTTAAAACCTCTAGACTACATGAACCCTGTCAGTCAACAACCACCACAATGCTTGTGATGCCAAACTAACCTTAAGTGTTCACTCCTCAGACTGATCAAAGGGACTGTTTTAATGGTGAAAAAAGACTTTTAACGTGACATTTACATGTGGTGTTTCTGCAGCATGGTCAGCGATCTGTGATTGATCTGTCTCGTCTGATCCTGTGAGCTTTCAGCTTGAACTTTGTGCTGATCATATTTTCTATAGCACACTCCCAATGACAGCAGGCTGGCAATCCTTACGTAGATCCTTCGAGTGCACTCGGCCTACGGTACAAAGTGCACTGATAATGCAGAAAAACAGATATTGAGAAACAGCTAGAGTCTCAGGCCTGGTTTCAGGCCACCTGCAGACCCAGAGAACAAGCAGCAGTCCTTCATGGATTGAATTTTGATTGATTGAGCTGTTCCTTGAATGAACATGGTTATTATTTTAAGGAAAACAATGAAGATTAGTTTGAGTAATCCTACTGCTAACTCCTATGGGCCTAAAAATGGCATGCCCTGTAGGTCTGGGACTGCTGTGCACTCATGGCCCATAAACAAAGCCATGCGCTAAAGATCGGTCAAGGTCCCATGATACAGACCTACTGTGCCACCTACTGGCTGGACCATTAGTCTGCAGCAGGTCTGCTATGAAGTGCACTACGGTATCTAAAGGCCCCAGGGAAAGCACGTAGAGACTAAATCCTCAATCAGGACCTGTATTTACCAAACATCACCATATAGTACTAGAGTACTAATCTGGGATTGCATTGTTCCTGGTTTGTCTTTATCATAGTCGTTATGAGCTAAAAAGCTAAACTGATCCAGAATCCGCTGCATATGTGAGCATATGTGAAAGGTGCAGTTTTAGGTTCTTAACTAAAAAGTATTTTAAATGAACTGTATCTGTTGTCAGTGATGTAGGCCTAATCTGTGATGTAGGCCTAATCTATGTGTGGAAAAAGGAGCTAACCATCCCTCCCAATCAATGCACATCTGGCTGTAAAGACCAGCCACATTACTGGTAGCTGTTTTTGTAGAGATCGCAGAAGGAAACTGTTCAAACTGGATCAGATTAATCGTTTTTTTGAACACATCATCAGCATGCAAATGGCTGTACTGCATTACGATTGTAATGTAACCTGAAAAGAACTGGCAGACTGTTAAAAGGGACTTCCAGCGATATGTATAGATATTCCACATAATTAAGCTGATAAGATGTAAACAGAGTCATTCAGGACAGTCTTATGTAAAATGCTCAATTAATTAATCACTTAGATTTGCTCAATGTGGTGGTGATGTGCTGCCTGATGTCCAAGACATAGTTTTAAGGTTCTTTTTTTTTTTTAATAAGGTTATGATCTAAAAAAAAATATTTTATAAATCTATTCATGGTTGAGTTTGAGAGTTACATGTAGGTCAGTTTTAAGGGCAAAATGGTTCCCAAAAGATTCACCACTATTTTAACATTCTCCACATTATATATAAACACAGACACGTTTAGCTTCACCGTTGGGTTTTTGCTTAGAAACTAAAATGGCTACATTTATGTTGTAGGCATTGTGACATCTGGTTCCCATCACCACCACTGTAAAGAAAATGAGTCTGTCATTTCCTTTACAATTCATTATGTCACATCAAACCACTGGGAATGACTTTCGTTTACATCACAGTGATTAAATTTTGTAGGAATCCTGAAAAATCTGTGAAAATCTCCCTTTTAAGCTTCAAAAACTTGTACATATGGATGTATGAAAGTAAAAATTTCTCAATTTGAATGTATATAACGGACAACATGAGCTGTAGGTGTCGTTATCAGTTTACATACATGCCTGAAAAAGTTGCCTGTGAATCGCTACATATGAATGGCTCGGTCATTTTTATGTCAGATTGTATATATTATGGTTTGCCTTTTTGACCAGAGTGGTAATATTCTGCATCAGGATATCCTGAAGCCTGTATATAGTCATCATTCACGATATCCTTTATTTTCAGCATACACTGACATATCCAGACTCATGTGGGATTAAGCATGAAGTGACAAAATACTTTATCCATCTTGGATCATTTTTCTACCTTTTAACATAAACACAGCATTAAAACACTCCTATTACGGGTTACAGGAAAAACAGTGTGATGATTTGTTTCATGGTACATGTCCTGTGTGTAAAAGATCAGAAATGTGTCTGTGATTTTTAACGTTACGTTCGTCACCACGTGCCCATCTGTTGTAATAAATCATTTTCATAAATCAAGGCTGAGTGTGTTAATAGGGACATAGAAACAACAGCATTTCTAAAACTAAAAAGGCTAATAGCGACTGATTAGCATTAAGCTAATAAGCAAATCTCATACATAAAACCCAAAGGCCAGGTTTAAAAACAGGTATCCCAGGCTAATTTAGCCACAGTGAGCTAATTGGCTAGTTTTTTGACATTTTGTGTGGTACACATTGCTATAGAACCGTGGCACCGGCTTTTTTGTTGTTGTTGTTATTGTTAGCTGGTTAGCCATTAGCTTTATTACTATAATGCTAGCAGGCCAGCAATCATGTTTAACAGATCAAGTTTGCTACCTAAAACCCAGCTGAGCATAGCATTTTGAACGTTATGGTTTTGAAATATTAAGTATTATTAAGGTGTTGTTCCTGCTGTAGCTTATGAATAACTGCCATTTTTGATTGATAAGGTTAATGCATCAGACAGCAAAGATTTTTGGTGCTGAAATTGACCAAATGCATCAGACAGCATCTCACATCACTTCATCTTACTTCAGTTGAGCTAATAAAGTAATGAACAAGCACATGAATGAGATGGTGTCGGGGATCCCCTGAGGGGAAACGGTGAGGTGAAGTTGACAAGTGCGTTTGGTGATGTTCTTTTTTCCACAGCATCTTTATCTGCGAATTTCACAGCAATTAGACAAAGTTCTTGAGATTCATCCTAACCATTTTAACGATTAGCTTATTCATCATAAATGTTTTTCCATTATTGAGCTGTGTGAAAAAGTCAGAATTCACACCTACATTATTTGGTTAATCTTCTCGGTTGGTGGGATCACCCACTACCATATCTCCAGATGGTGGGGTTAGTTTTAACATAGTTGTTGAAGTTTTATGCACAGATTGATCAAAGGTACTACAGAAGCAGTATACAAGAACTATATGTAAATACAATCTTTCGGTTTTATGACGCTGATATTTGCATTTTCACTTTGACCCAAAACAAAAGCCATGTTATACCACCTCTTTTCCTGTGTACTACTTAAAGCTTGATTGACAGCTCTCTGTCCAACACTCCTGCTCTGCCGCTCATACAGAACTTAAAACACTATTTAGCTTTTATTTGATGCTAACTGGACCAAAAAAAATCACGGAACAATAAAGGTACGTACGACCAGACAGACATGTGGGAACAAACAAAAAGGAAGGATCCTTGTTGGTGTAAGGATAAATAAGCTTTAGCTTTCTGGGTGGAGTGCATGTACCGGTGAATAAAAAGTATACATACAGTCTGTGATAAATAAACTATAATTCAGTGTTTACTGAACGTATCTCAACATGTTCCAGTTCAAATACACCAGAAGCTCATTCATAATCTCTTTACAAAGCTGCAATATGTCAGCAGGTAAAACACTGTAATGTCCAGGAATTTTATGAACCGCCGTCCTCATTTACATCCACCAAAGACTGAAATACTGAATGAAGATGAAGACAGGTGGGTGGCTAGTAGATTTTTTATTTTTATTAATTTGTCAAAGATTACATGGAAATGATGCTTACACCAGCCACAGTGATCTGACCGGAGAAAAAGTGCTCTGAAACTTGAAAGAAAAACAAACAAACAAACAAACAAAAAATAAAACCGTTGTCGACCGAGTACTTGTAGTACCAGACCATAACCAAATAAATACAAAAAAAAACAAACTGAAGCTTAGAAAAAATGCATAGAAACCTTGCTGAAATAACTTGAGACTTGATGAACCGTGACTACATGCAATGGTAGGTTTAACCATACACTGAACAGAATGTGCCCAACAAAAATAAAAAATCTAATACGTAAACTATTCCCAACACTTTGAGTTTCTACCACATTATGAATAAGCCAAAATACCGCACACACAACAGAAAAAAGCACAAGACGCTGTAAGGACTTCAATAGAAGTAGAGTGTTCAGTAGAAGTATTTTGCTAGGCCAACTGCTGCTTTTAAATTGGACTACAAAATGCTGCTTGGATTTACCCTGAATCGCTCCCACTGGAGTTCTGGGAGTTGTAGTCAGTTTGGCAGTATGTCTTTTGGGGTTTCAAGTTTTAAGTGCAATATTAGTCTGTGGCGCTTGAATTCCAGCATAATTTGCAGAATTCAGAATGAAACCACCCCCCTAAAACTACAAACTGACGAAAAAAAACCCAACCGACAAATAAATAAACAACTAAACACATAAATAAAGGCCAACAACTGAAAGAAAGGGTTTTGATCATACATATGTAGCTCAGGAAAATTGCTTTTTCTCTTTCACAGTTCAGTTAAGTCTACTTGTATGACCATGCTTCCCTTCTTCTTCTCTCTTTTCCTCTTTCTCCTCTTTTTCTGTTCCTACTCATCGGCCACTCATCTGTGCCTCAAAATACTCACATCACGTTAATGACCTACTGTTCCTCTCTCTCTCTCTCTCTCTCTCTCTTTCTCTCTCTCTGATCCCTTTTATACAGGACTTTTCCGTCGCTTCCTTTTCAAACTTTGTTCTCACTTCAACATAAAAAACAAACAAACAAAAAAAACCCACAACATTCCTCCTCCACAGCCGATTACATTCACAATCTCTTTCTCACCTCCGTCCCCTCTCTTCACCTGCAGTGCCCCTATATGAAAAACTCCCCCAGACCCACCCAGCCCTTCCCCTCCCGATCCACCCAGTGTGTAAGCAGTAGGCCCGAGCCTGAAGTCTAGGAGCTGATGATCTGGCCCGACCAGGTCTCATGCTTTGTTCCTGGTTTCAGATGAGTGATGATCACCTCCACAGCCTGAAACTTCTGGTTTTTGGGTGGGATCGGGCACACTTTATACGTCACCTCGTCACCCTCCACAGGCACGTATTCCCCCTCGATGCTGGAAGAAACGGCATTGTGATACGTTAAAACAAAATATTTTTGATTCTCCCTCAAAAGTTCCGTTTACAGGTGTCAATGTTTCAAGAAATGTTCAATTCGATTCGCCTTTTGATTTTAATGACACAGTTTTGTTCAATTTTGGATATTCTAGATGAACTCTCCTACATCCCGTGTTGCCCAGGACACACGCTTGTCATACCCACAGAATCTATTCACAAATTAATGCATTCATTTATTCAGTTCTATAAATATTGATAAGGATGCATAAAAGTATCAGCATTAGACAAATTGGATACATTTGACCAGTATTTCAAACGCTGTTTGCTTCAAATCAAAAACAGAAATTTTTAATGAACAAGAATTTACATCTCTAGGGTTGTGTTCAGACTGCAGGCAAATCTTTTGAGATGACTGTGTGCACTGTTATTTGCAAGAGATCAGTTCAGGCTGGTGTGTCCGGACATCATCAACCTGTTATGGGCTGCTATGGTTTTTGATGCAGGTGCCAGTAACTATCTAAATTGCTTAAAAAAACGCTGGACCCTGTTCACACCTGTATTTAGTGGTCTCCATTTACAGTCAAATCACCCAAGACAGAGACCTCAGAGACTCCAGCCTTAAGGACTGAAATCTAAATGTCATCAGAGACAAACTGCTAACCCAGTTCAACAGAAATCAAGTCAGGGGAACTGAAATTATCGGAAAGAAAGTCAAAAATCCCCATCAGAACACAACTTCTCTAAATTAAGACTTTAATTGAAACAGTTTTTAGTTCAGACTTTTGTTCTGAGTACTCACATTGATCTATACCAGCACAGACCTAGACACTGGCAGTACGTTTCATGCGCTGAGGAACAATAACTCACTCTGAGATGTGGACAAAGATGTCTTCTCCGCCATTAGCTGGTCTGATGTAGCCGTGACCCTGCGACCTCGAGAAGTTCTTACACACACCCTTGAAGACGGGACCTGAGTTTGCCCTCACTGTACTAGAGACAGGGGAAAGAGGACAAGAGGCAATGCTTATTACTGTGATTAGCAATGCGCCGATATGAATATTTTTATATAGGTCCCCCTACAATCACTGAAACTCAGTGACATTAAGGTCACTAGGCTAGGGCTGTCACGGTCAGGAAGCTCAGCTGATGATTAATTGTCACATGAAAAATGAAACTGTCTTTTCTTGTATGTTGTTTTCAGCTATCAGCTGATTAGCCACCTTACATGCTAGCTATGTTTACTTAGTAGCTAATACTGGTTGTGCAGTCAAATCAACACTGTGCACACACTCACGTAAATGGTATAGTGACACAGAATTACAGTAAAGAATTTAGGAGAATCCTAATTTAAGCTTTTGTATAGTCTGGCTAATTTAAACTCTGGCAGCTATAAACATTTCATCATGAAATGCTTCATTTATTTGTCAGTAGAGTAAATCTTGGGTAATTTAGCTCGTGTAGCCGTAAGATTTAAAACTAGATGTCGCAGGACCTGTGCCGTTTCTAGCAGACACATAATAAAGCCACAAGTGCTCTTGATTGCCCATAACTTTCACTATGGTGATAATAGCAGCTACTCAAACTCAGCTCTGTTAAATTTTATATTCTTTACTGGTCTCTACTGATTTCAGGGTAAACTCTTCAGAGTGGCACAAATTCACTGAGGTGAAGACTACAGTCCAGTGAAGGACTTCATCCTCTACTGGAACACTTCAATGTAGTATAATCCAAATTTTCTCTATATTCATGTATCTGTATACACACATAACTGATATTAACCACTTCTTTTCAGTCATATTTACCTTGTTCCTCTTAATGAAAAGCTGCTAACACTGAGCCTAAGACTGGAAGCCTTAACAGAATACCCCAAAAATACAAAACAGCAAGTTTTGGCTTTGGTGATAGCTCAGTTGCTTTAGGTGTGATGGCCTAAACTTAACTGATGTTTTAACATAAAAGGGTTTATGTTTAATTATAGACTTTTATTATATTAATGCAGTGCTAGTTTATTGTGCAGAAGTGTTAGCTTGCTTGCAGTGCAGCTGCAGCAAAATTCATAATTCAACTTCACCTCAGGATGTAAAGGATCCAGTGATATTCGGGGGGAAATGTGACCACAGGTAACCACATACTGAGGACACGAATTCTGTATATCTAGCATAGTTTCCATTTCAATTACAAGCCATACGTCGTTTTCACGCCAAGTCTGAGACTAAGTGAAACTAAATGTTTTTTTGCTCAAAGTTCTGAATAGAAGCCAAGCCTTGTGTCCCTGTGTCTATGGGGGAAAAAGAAAAACCTCATCAGTGTTGATCCATATTTGGGGATGACATGGACTACAAAATAAAGCATGACTGGTGGTCTACTGTGAAGAATTGCTTGTTGCGTAGATGGAACACTTAATGATGGCAGTGATCAAGACAGAGGACCTGAAGAAGGCAGATTTGTTAGATTTGAAAGGAGAGAGATTCTTACGCGGAGTACGTGCGAGTGCGTTTGGTGGGCAGCGGGCTGGGTAGTTCCCCTGTTTTCTCCCAGAGGCGGCTGCCCTCCCTCAGGAAGGGGAAAGAGAGTGAGTGGGAGGCCGAGCGGGGCGAGCGGAGAGAGGGATCAGCCGGGGACGACAGGTCCGGTTCTGCCATGGCTCAAGCCTGTTTGTGTGTGTTTTCAGCACTGGGCTGGTTAGAGCTTGGAGAAGCTGGAGGGTTTCCTGAGCCGGCTGTGTTGATGTAACCCTCAAAGATTAGCACACCTGCTGGTCACGCTGAGGTTTTTTTTTTTTTTTGCTGAACAGTCGAGTTTAAGCCTGAGTGATGCTGTGAAGGCAGTCATACACCACACGTAAAAGCCACCTGTAGCAGAGAGAGAGAGAGAGAGAGAGAGAGAGAGAGAGAGAGAGATGTGGGGGTTATATAGTCTTGTTTGAAATAATTTCTTGTGAATTACATAAATGCAAAGATTTAGGAATTTTAGATTTGTCCCTAAAATGATTGCGAAAATCTGAAAAATTAGACCATATAGACTATAAGTGTATATTCAACAAATCCCATTTCTGGGGGACATTTTGTAAAATGCAATAAAAGCAAGTGTGATTTGTGGATTCTCTTTAACTTATGTTTAACTGACGAAAGTACAAAGAAAAGTTTAGATTCATTAAACAACATCATAAAAAATACAATGTTATAAACACTGATGATGTAAATAGACAAGAATTTTTTTATTTGTTGCTTGAAACACACTCTAAAAAGCTCAGACAGAAGCATGTTTACCACTCTTACCCCACTTTACCTTTTAATCATATTTTTCAATCATTTGGAAACTGAGGATATTAAGTTTTGCAGTCATCATTATCTGATTCTCCTGTTCGTGATGGGCTATAGATCTGCAATAGGAGACAGATCTGGACTGCAGGCAGGAGAGTCAGGTGCATGCACTCAGGTGAACATACCGGCATTGTCTTGCTAAAATAGCCATGGACTTCCAGGAATGAATGTCATCTTGAAGGCAGCATGCACCTCTCTAAAATCCCAATACCTTGTGAATGGCACTGTCACACATATGCAGTGCCCCTATATGTGTCACCCATGTCGTGGGTACTGATGTCCCACATACCATGACAAATGTTGACTTCTGCACCTTTCACTGATACTAATATGGATGGTCCCTTTTGTCTTTGGCACAAAAAACTTGACCTCAGACTTGCTGAAATCATCTGACCACAACACACTTCTCCACTGTCTTTTGGACCATCTGAAATCAGCTCAGGCCCAGAGAACTTGGTGGAGTTTCTACAAAGAACTGACGTACGGCTTTCTCTGTGCTTAATCGTGTCAAGTGAAATGTCTTGATGCAGAGCCGGACTGTGTTAAGAGACAGTGGTTTTACTCTGGAGCCCACGTGGCTATATTTAACACAGTAGTATGACAGTTTCTCATGCAACGCCTGAGGGCTTGAAGGTCACCCATTTACCACAGTGGTTTTCGGCCTTGCCAAAGACTATCCAGACTGAGACTTCACAATATGATGTACAGTATATGGTGAAAGACAAAGATAAATTCTTCGCAATCTTTGTATTGAGAAATGTTCTTTTTAAACCGTCTGACTATTCTCTCACCAAGTCTGACACACAAAGTGGTGAGCCATGACACATCTTTTTCTGCAATGACTGCGCCGTTGGTGGATGCTCCTTTCATACCCAATCATGATCCCCTTACCTGTCACCAATTCACTGGCTTATTGCAGAATATCTCAAAACGGTGTAACTTCAACATTGTGTGAACTTTTCACCCGTATTTTGCCCCCTGTCTAACCTGCTTTGGCATGTGCATTTATTGACATGTACAAAATACAATCAAGTTGGTCAACCAAAACATTAAACAGTCAGAAATCAATCACAAATCCTTGTTTTTAATGCATTTTACAAAATATCCCAACTTTTCCGGAAATGGGGGTTGTGCAGTAATAAATGTATATAGTAAACAGTGTGGTGTAATTTTTTGGGGTTTACAAAAACCATCAGTAAATAAAAGACCACATACTTGTACCTTATTATTTAATTATTCAGATTTTAAAATGTTTTAATGACGTTGTCAGTGGCACTTATTGTTAGGAATGTCCGGATAGTACAGTGGATAACATTCAATCTGCACATGCAGGCAGGAATTACAAATGTCACTGCAATATGCCAAAACGAGCCACTGCTGAGACTCCTAACCTTACATTTACCTTCATTTGGAAAAACTGTGTTTTAAATCTGCTAAATATGTAAATATAAGCACAAAAACATAAGGACTTGTTTTAATGCTGATGAGTCACCTTCACGATTCTGTTCCGCTTTAATCAAGTTGTAATGGGATGATCAAACTGTTAACTTCATAAGACAAAACCAAGATTTCTTCTCAGTATATCCCAGTAAAGCATAATATATATATATATATATATATACACACACCATGATAACTTGGTTAGATGTCACCAAGCACAGGCCTTAAACCTTTCAATACTGCATTGGAATCATATCATGGCTCCAGTATGATCCTATTGATCCTAGTGGGATTCCTTCAGCAATTCCCACCTCTGATACCAAGTAATTCCACACTTTTGAACGCTAGCATGTATCGGCCAGTCCCAGAAACATTGTTTACATTATATCAATAACAACATTCCTGACACATGAGCTGTAGTGCTCTCTCTTAGAGCTGATTCTGGTTGGGTATATGGATCCTCACTGTGGTGCAGGTTTGAGTCATTCCTGCTTCAGCACACCTGTTTGGACTTGTGTGTGTAATTAGCTGATGAATTAGGCATGTTAGAACAGAGAAACCACCAAAACAAACCGAAAAAATACTCTGTGTTCCAATGTTGTGATTAAGAAGGATCTCTTCAGAAATTCAGGGCAAGACACGTTTGGTGTCTAAAGTTTGCTTCTTTAGTCTTGGGCTATGAGGCCAGTAATGGAAGCTTGTAGTCACCAATCAGCACTGTGCAAATTGCTCCCTAAAACAACACACACTTGCCTCAAACTGCTTGTTAAGTAATCTCAAACTGACACTGCATGACATGTTGTTGTATATGAAATTGGACAAGTGTGGATAAATGTGCTACTAGCTGTCTTTAGCTACACAGCTGTTTTTATAGAGTTAGAAACCACATATGCATGTATAATTCAGATTCTCACATCCTGTATGATGGCATTTGACATCATTTGCATTATTCTATTTGATATGCAACCTTTCATTACTTGTTCTCCAGCTCCAGTGGAAAACTAAAAAGGCCAAGTTTGAACAGCAAAATGATTTTCGCTGATCGGCAACATGAGGAAAAGGGTTAAACAGTGTACATCTGATTGCACTATTCCTTTAAAGGAGTAGAGTGCTTAACTCTGCAGTGCCCTGGTCTTCCATTTCCTTCTCCACTAGGCTGCCCAGTCTATATCCACAGCTTTGCTCTGCTCAGAAGGGAAAAAATGTGACAACTGAAACAGCTCTTTCCTTGACGGGTAGCGTAAAGAAAGCTGTGCTGCAGTTTGTTTACATGCACGCCACCTCATGCCCCCGGGCCGTGATCAAGGCGACCACAAAAGCATCCATTGTGTGCCGGACAGGGCAGTACAAACTGGACAGAGTGGCACTAAAGAGCACAGAAGCAATGGGAGGCTTTATCCTGCCCCGTTCTTCCATCTCCGTTCTCACTGGAGTGGTGTGTTACTCTATGTGACATTAGGAAAACCTCCGCAGTGTGTGGAGGATCGTGACGCATGCAGGAGGTCAAGACAGCCGGTGAGGTAATGTTAATCGTCACTGGGCAAAAAGAAGAAGAACTTCCGGACCACGGATTCCTGACAGTGGAAATAACAGCTACAGATCTTAATCTGATCAGGTTCAAAACATGACTGCAGAATCATCCATATCGATTATATTACACTTTGACAAACATTCAGACAGGATCTTGGAAACACTGGAATATTACATGCATTTAGGAATTCGGATTTAGGTATTAATTATCGGCCCATTCTCATAGATAATGAAGCATGTAAATGAGCTAGCTGGGTTGGATATTAGATCATCTGTTTCTGGCAGCAGCAAAGGTGTTTAGGTCCCTGAAATAAAGACTTCATATGGCAGACTAATGACATAGTATCTCAAAATCATGGAACACTATGTCAAAATAGCTTTTTTAAATCAGAAATATGTCTTAGGGTCTCAAAAATATGACTCACTGTCTTAAAAATGACTTACTATGGTGTTATACAGTTTGACTCAACAACTCAAAATGACTTAAATTAACAGTGAATAACTATTTTTGAATAATGTGTCACTATTTTAAGATTTCGAGAAATGGGTCGTTTCTTTTTTGACACAGTGAGTCTAGCTGAGGGATAGGAGCAGCGAGGAAGAGGAGGAGGAGGCGGAGGATGCGAAGGTCAACTAAAGAGATGGACGTATGATGTGGATCTCTGATCTAATGGCTCACAAAGCTGCAGAGCTTCAGCCTCGACTTCCTCACGGAAAAGCTCTTACTGAAGAGCGAAAATGGCACAATATCGAGAGATTGGCCGAGCACAGGGTCTTAATCAGGTCCATCACCGGCCAACGAAACCCCTTTTTATGACCTACTAAGTGGAGCACGTATAGAGATCTGGGAGAATCTCAGTCAGACATCATCATCGCTGCTGCTGCTGCTTTTCCAGAAGGTTCTGCAGTGATGCCGCCGCCGCCGCTCCGCCGAGGAGGAGACTAAACAAAAGAGGGGTGGATAAAAGGGGAGAGGGCAGAAAAGCATACCAGAACAGCGACTCGGAGCTTGTTTGCCTTATCTGTGGGGACACTCAGCAGGAAAAATACCTTTAGACCTCNGAGGAGGAGACTAAACAAAAGAGGGGTGGATAAAAGGGGAGAGGGCAGAAAAGCATACCAGAACAGCGACTCGGAGCTTGTTTGCCTTATCTGTGGGGACACTCAGCAGGAAAAATACCTTTAGACCTCCTTCCCGCCTCCCTCACAAATCTCTACCCAAGTCTGCTTTATGGCGGAATGAAAACAACAACAGAGAGGACGGGCAGCGGCAGCAGCGCGATGCCTGCCCGCTTCCTATTCGTCAGCTAATTGTTCCTAATTCTCCCGTTCCCCCTTAAAGGGCGTCGCAGTTACATTCTCGCGGCTCAGGCTGCTGCGCCCTTTAAGGTGGAACGGGAGAATTAGGAACAATTAGCTGACTCCAGCTTCGTAGCGGCGGCGGCAGCAGCAGCAGCACCACCAGGGTGACTCATAATCAGCCGTATGTTTACTACTCACCGCTCACCTTGGTTGTACTCCAGTCTGGAAATGCAGACGTTTCTCTGACGGCTTCTATTTAAGAAAGATGAAATGGAGTGAAATCCCTGAATGCTGATGCACTGCCGGAACAGACCGGGAGCTGCTCGGAATCCCAGCCTTCCTTCACACCGAGCAGACGGCTATGAGAGAGAGAGAGAGAGAGAGTGTGTGTGTGTGTGTCTATGAGAGGAAGGGAGGGACTGATGCAGCAGCTCCCACTCGGGCCTGTGTGCTCACTCATGCACAAGGGCAGTGGCTCAGACCACTGAACAAAATGGCCAGGCACTATTACAACCGCTTATTCACTGAGTATAATGCAGTTTTCATGCACTTGCATGGCAGCACTGTTGCCTGTATAGGAGTAAAATGGTGAAACTGACATTCACATAAGGAATCCGAGTTCACTAGAGGTGCAACAACAGCTCTCGCCTTTTAAAGGGTGCAGCAGCCC